>MDKI01080472.1:0-27271 GCA_005239505.1 Nicotiana paniculata | reverse complement strand
TAATCATTAAGTGACCGTGCTAGAACCACGGAATTCGAGAGTGCCTAACACCTTCTCCCGGGTCAAAAGAATTCCTTACCCAGATTTCTGGTTCGCAGACAATTTAAACAGAGTCAAAATTTCCTCGATTTGGGTTTAAGATAAATCGGTGACTTGGAACACCAAATAAACTATTCCAAGTGGCGACTCTAATAAATAAAATAATCCCATTTCGAATAATGTCACTTTAATTGGAAGAACTCCCATACCCCTTTGGGGCGTATAAAAAAGGGAGGTGTGACAGGCCTAAAACATGAAACCAAAGGTAGAAATAGGGGGTTTTGGGTAGAGTTAGGGCTTTTGGAAATTTTGGGAATTCGACCTTATTTTTGGGTCGGATTTCAAAATAAATTGTATATTCGGATTCATGGGGGAATGGGTGATCGGGTTTTGGTCCGAACCTCGAGTTTGGACCAAGCGCGCCCGGGGTCGAATTTTGGTATTTTTGGAAGAATTATGGGAAATGTATAATTAGGCTTTGGGATTGAGATATTGATGTTATTAAGTCAATTATGTCTAGATATTATTGTTTCGGAGTTGGATTCAAGAGGAAATGCCGTGATTGAGGCTTGACTTGCATTCCTGGAGCCGAGGTAAGTGTTTGGACTAACCTTAGTTTGAGAGAGTAGGTATAGAGTCTTATTTGCTATGTGTAATTAATGTCCAACGTATAGGTGAGGTGACGAGTGCCTATATGTTGTTGTCAAGCATGCCCGTGAGTCGATCTTCGATGAGTTATTTAATGTTCTTTGATATTCTCCGTGTTTTGAATTATTGGGAACCTTGGAAGTGGTACCTTGAGGTTACTTCATGACGTAGAAAATTATTTATTAAGTGTTCGGTCGAGGATTTTACTGTTGACATTATACCTCTGAGTGAGATTAGTTATAGCTGAGTCCCTTGCCGGGACAGTAGAATTTGGTTGATTATTTATGTACATTTGAAATGTCGTATTGTTAAAATTTCACATCTATTGTTGCTTTTACACTCATCATGCACGAGGGAACATTCCGTGCCGAGTGATTATTATTTATGCACGAAGGAACATTACGTGCCAATGATTATTATTTATGCACGAGGGAACATTCCGTGCCGAGTGATTATTATTTATGCACGAAGGAACATTACGTGCCAATGATTATTATTTATGCACGAAGGAACATTCCGTGCCGATGATTATTATTTGTGCACGAAGGAACATTCCATGCCGATGATTATTATTTATGCACGAGGGAACATTCCGTGCCGATTGATTATATTTATGCACGAGGGAACATTCCGTGCCGAGTGATTATTATTTATGCACGAGGGAACATTCCGTGCCGATTGATTATATTTATGCACGAGGGAACATAGCGTGCCAGTTGATTATTATTCATGCGCAAGGGGAAATTCCGTGCCAATTGATTATTATTTATGCGCGAGGGGACATTCCGTGCCGATTGATTATTATTGATGCACGAGGGGACATTTCGTGCCGAGTCATTATTGTTTATACGCGAGGGGACATTCCGTGCCATGTGATTTTGAGGTTATACACGAGGGTTCATGCCGTGTTTTTCCCTGTCTATTATACTTGTTCTGGCTGATATTTCCTCTTTCACTTCTACATTTCCGTTAGTACTTGATTCTACTGTTTTAAAAATTGTTGCCCCTCTTATCCCCAGCATGTTCTTCCCCGTAATAGTATTCTTGTTTTATTTTCTAGTATACTATTGAACTGCACAAGTACAATTTGTTGTCGTGTCCTATCCTCATCATTACTTCGCCGAGGTTGGGCTCGACACTTACTCAGTACATGGGGTCGGTTGTAATGATGCTACACCTGCACTTCTTTATGTTGTGCAGAATACGCAGCCGGACCCTGTGGAAATCCTTAGTGGGAGTGTCCTTCAGTCCATTCCAGACGACACCGAAGTAGTTCTGCATGGCGTTCGTGGATCTCGGCGTCCCTGTCTATATTTCATTCTGTCATTTATGTGTTTTCCAGACAGATACATCATTTTATTTTCAAAATGTTGTTTTTAGTCAAATCTTACACTGGTTCATGAGGTTGTGACTCCACTTCTGGGTTTGTACTTAAAAGGATTTCTTGGTTATTAGCTATTGTCATTTAGACTTATGTTAATGCTTCCGCACTTTATCCTATTATCTAGTTAGTGTTTGTTATTTTCACTTGTTAATAAATCAATTCAGTTAACACGTTGGCTTGCCTAGTGGGTGCAACGTTAGGCGCCATCACGACCTGAAGGTGGGATTTCGGGTCGTGACAAGTTGGTATCAAAGCACTAGGTTGCTTAGGTCTCACAACTCACGAACAAACTTGGTAGAGTCTGAGGGATCGGTACGGAGACGTCTGTACTTATCCCCTAGAGGATGCAAAGTTAGGAATAACTTTACTTTTCTTATTTTCTGTCGTGCGATTTGAAGTCTAAATGCTAATTGAGTTTCAATTCTATTCTCTCGCAGATTAGTGAGAATGCGTGCTTCCTCATCTACCGGTCAACAGCCCGATTCTCCTATTGCAGCTCCTACGAGGGGCTGAGGCCGAGGCCGTATTAGAGGCCGAGGCAGGGGCAGGGCACAACCCAGGGCAGCACCCCCAGTAGAGGACCCACAAGTAGACTTTGCCGGTGAGGTTCCTACCCAGACGGTTCCAGTCGGACCAGCTCAGGTCCCAGAGGGGTTCATTGCCACCCCGGTGCTTCAGGACGCTCTAGTCTGCTTAGTGGGACTCACAGAGAGTGTGGCTCAGGCCGATCTTCTTCCTACTGCACCAGTCGTCTCTCAGGCTGGGGGAGGGACCCAGACTCCTGCTACTCGCACACCAGAGCAGCTAGATCCTCAGTTCCAGACTCCGGTACCTCAGATGGCTAGAGTAGCTCAGCCGGGCATTGTGGCCCCTGCAGTTGAGGCAGCAGCTATGCCAGCAGATGCTTTATGGAGATTAGATAGATTCACCAAGTTATTCACTACTACATTTACTAGTGCACCATCAGAGGATCCCCAGGATTATTTGGACAGCTGTCATGAGGTTCTTCAGGAGCATGAGCATAGTAGAGTCCAATGGAGTTGATTTTTCTACTTTTCGTCTTTCGGGTTCCGCTAAGACTTGGTGGAGAGACTATTGCTTTACCAGGCCAGCTGGGTCTGCACCATTGACTTGGGCTCAGTTCTCCGAGTTATTTGTGGGGAAGTTCCTTCCAGTTACTCAGAGGGAGGATCTTCGGAGGTAGTTTGAGCGCCTCTAGCAGGGATCTATGTATGTCACTCAGTACGAGATCAGGTTTATAACTCTAGCTCGGCATGCTATTATGATACTCCCTACTGATCGTGAGAGAGTGAGGAGGTTTATTGAGGGTTTGGCTCATCCCATCAGGCTTTAGATGGCCAAGGATTCAGGTACTGATAATTCATTCTAGGATGCGGCCAACGTGGTCAGGAGGATTGAGATTATTATGTCATAGGGTGGTGGTCAGGAGGCTGAATGGAGGCCTCGTCACTTTGGTCGATTCAGTGGGGCCTCATCTGGGGGCAGGGATTCTTCAAGCAGAGGTCATCCTCACAGACCCTATCAGTCGGCACTTCAGGTGGCTCACAGTGTACCGCCAGCTCCTATTGGTGCACCACCAGCACCTATCAGTGCACCGCCGCTTCAGAATTTCCAGGGTGGTTATCAGGGTCGACATGGCCAGTTCCAGAGTCAGCAGCCACATCAGCAGAGACCTTGTTATTCTTGCGGTGGTTTGGGGCATATTTCCAGGTTTTTCCCCCAAGGTTCTAGTGGGTCTCAGTATCAGGGTTCCCGTGCCATGGTTCCTGCATCAGGTGCACCCACACCCCCTCAGCCAGATAGGGGTGGCGGTCGGGGTGCCAGAGGTATAGGTCAGACTCATAGAGGTGGAGGAGATGCCACGAGAGGTAGAGGTCAGGCCGCAGTAGGTCGACCCAGAGATGATCAGGTTGGAGGGGCTCAACCCCGGTGCTATGCTTTTCCTGCCAGGCTTGATGCTGAGGCTTCTGATGCAGTTATTACAGGTACGGTTTCAGTTTGCAGCCGAGAGGCTTCAGTGTTATTTGATCCGGGTTCTACATTCTCCTATGTGTCTTCATATTTTTCCCCTTATTTGAGTATGCCCCGTGATTCCTTGAGTACCGTTGTGCATGTGTCTACACCGGTGGGTGATTCTATAGTGGTAGATCGAGTCTACCGTACTTGTCTAGTAGCTATTGGTGGTCTGGAGACTCAAGTTGATCTTTTGCTCCTTGATATGGTTGACTTTGATGTTATATGGGGGATGGATTGGTTATACCCTATTGTGCTATCCTGGACTGTCATGCCAAGACAGTGACCTTGGCCTTGCCAGGGGTGCCTCGTTTGGAGTGGAGGGGGACTCCTAGTCATTCTTCTGGTAGAGTTATTTCTTATATGAAGGCTCGGGACATGGTCGAGAAGGGTTGTTTGGCCTATCTGGCCTATGTTCGTGATTCTAGTGCCGAGGTTCCTTCCCTGGAGTCTGTGCCCGTGGTTCGTGAGTTTCCAGAGGAATTCCCTGCTGACCTGCGGGGTATGCCACCCAACAAGGATATTGATATTTGTATTGAGTTAGCTCAGGGCACCCAACCTATTTCTACTCCGCCGTATCGTATGGCCCCACCAGAGTTGAAGGAGTTGAAGGATCAGTTGTAGGATTTGTTGGATAAAGGCTTCATTAGGCCTAGTGTCTCTCCTTGGGGTGCTCCAGTATTTTTTGTCAAGAAGGAAAATGGTTCGATGAGGATGTGTATTGACAACCGGCAGTTGAATAAGGTTACTATCAAGAACAAGTATCCTTTGCCGAGGATTGATGATTTATTCCACCAACTTCAGTGTTTTCCAAGATTGACTTGAGATCTGGTTACCATCAACTGAGGATTAGGGCGTCTGATGTCCCTAAGACAGCATTTCGCACTCGTTATGGGCATTATGAGTTCTTGGTGATGTCATTTGGGCTGACAAATTCCCCCGCTGCTTTCATGGAGTTGATGCACCGAGTGTTCAGGCCTTATTTGGACTCATTTGTGATTGTTTTCATTAATGATATATTGATATACTCTCGCAGCCTAGAGGAGCATGAGCAGCACCTTAGAGTCGTGCTCCAGACTTTGAGGGATAGTCAGTTGTATGCAAAATTTTCCAAGTGTGAGTTCTGGTTGAGTTTAGTGGCATTTCTAGGCCATGTGGTATCGTTAGAGGGTTTTCAGGTGGACCCCAAGAAGATTTCAGCAGTCAGAGATTGGTCTAGACCCACCTCAGCTACAGAGATCCGTAGTTTATTCGGCTTAGCAGGTTATTATCGCCGGTTTGTGGAGGGTTTTTCATCCATTTCATCCCCGATGACCAGGTTGATTCAGAAGAGTGCTCAGTTCAGGTGGTCTGATGAGCGTGAGGCGAGCTTTCAACAGCTCAAGACAGCCTTGACCACGACACTAGTGTTAGTTTTGCCCACAGGTTCAGGACCGTATACCGTGTATTGTGATGCTTTACGGGTTGGTCTTGGTGCAGTGTTGATGTAGGATGGGAAGATTATAGCCTATGCTTCTCGTCAGTTGAAGGTTCATGAGAAGATCTATATTGTTGAGGACTTGGAGTTAGCAGCTATTGTGCATGCCTTGAAGATTTCGAGGCATTATTTGTATGGTGTGCCATGTGAGGTGTTCACGGATCATAAGAGCTTACAGTATTAGTTCAAACGGAAGGAGTTGAACATGAGGCAGAGGAGATGGTTAGAGTTGCTGAAGGATTATAATATTACCATTCTTTATCATCTGGGGAAGGCTCGTGGGGGAATGGGTGATCGGATTTTGGTCCGAACCTCGGGTTTGGACCAAGCGGGTCCGGGGTTGAATTTTGGTATTTTTTGAAGAATGATGGGAAATGTATAATTAGACTTTGGGATTGAATTATTGAGTCATTATTAATATTATTGAGTCGATTATGCTTAGATACTGTCGTTTCGTAGTTGGATTCGAGAGGGAAAGTAGTGCTAGAGGCTTGATTTGCATTTTTAGGAGCCGAGGTAAGTGTTTGGCCTAACTTTAGTAAGGGAATAGGTGTTGAGTTATATGTGCTACTTGTATTATCATGTTCAATGTATATGTGAGGTGACGAGTACCTATGCATTGTTTGTCAAGCATGCCCGTGAGTCTAATTGGTGAATTACCTGTTATTATTCCGATATTTATTGTGCTTTGAAGTGGTTTTCTTTATAAAGTTGTTGAATTGCTGAGAATATCTATTTAAGTGCTTGTGATATGATACTTCAGTAGAGAACTCAATTCATTACGTTATGTACTTGTAAGAGATTGGTTATAGCTGAGTCCCTTGCCGGGCATTGTTAATATTTTGGTTGATGTCTTTCCCTTGCTGGGTGGTTTTTGAAGTGAATTTCATATTGTTGAATTCCTTGACAAGTTGTTATTTGTTTGCTGATTTGGGTGAGGAAGAGTGTAAACCACGAAGGCTGATGCCGTGTATTCATCTCATTCATTTCATACACTGCATAGTGAGGAAGAGAGTAAAAGCACGAAGGGTGATGTCGTGCTATGATTTACATTGCTTTTATCTACACATTGCATAGTGAGGAAGAGAGTAAAAGCACGAAGGGTGATGTCGTGCTATGATTTACATTGCTTTTATCTACACATTGCATAGTGAGGAAGAGAGTAAAAGCACGAAGGGTGATGTCGTGCCATTATTTATATTGCTTTCGTTTATACATTGTATTGTGAGGACGAGAGTAAAAGCACGAAGGGTGATGCCGTGCCATTATTTATATTGCTTTCATTTACGCATTGCATTATGAGGATGAGAGTAAAATCACGAAGGGTGATGTCGTGTACATTTTGTTGAGTTATTATTTCCTGTTGTCTTGGTTCGTTTGCATTATCATTTGTTCAGTTATTTGTGTTTTCTTCTCAATTGTTACCCCATTACTTGTCCCCGTATTACCGTGATGAATTGCTTATTCCTTGCTACCTTCTTTGGTATATATTATAGAACAGTGCACGTAAATTGTTGTAGTCGTGTCTAGCCTCGTCACAACTTCGCCGAGGATAGGCTTGGCACTTACTCAGTACATGGGTTCGGTTGTACTGATGCTACACCTGCACTTCTTTATGTTGTGCAGATTACGCAGCCGGACCCGGTGGACATCGTTAGAGGGAGTATTCTTCAATCCATTTTAGACGACACAGAGGTAGTTCCGCAGTCGTTCGTGGATCTCGGTGTCACTTTCTATCTTTCATTCTGTCATCTATGTATTTCCAGACAGATATATCAGCTTATTTCAAACTGTTTTCTTTAGATAAATCTTAGACTGGTTCGTGAGGTTGTGACTCCATTTCTGGGTTTGTACTTAAAGGGATTTTTTCATTTTTGGATATTATTATTCAGATTTTGTTAAGCTTCCGCATTTTATCTCAGTTACCTAGTAAGTGTTTATTATTTTCACTTGTTAATAAATCAATTCAGTTAACACGTTGTCTTGTCTAGCGGGTGCAACGTTTGGCGCCATCACGGCCTGAAGGTGGGATTTCGGGTCGTGACACCAAAAAATGCATATATGATTGAAGTCCAACTTCATAAAATATGACGAATCCTAGTTAAAGTTCAGCTTATTTTTTAACAAGCACATAGAGCCCTCTCACCTATTCTGTTTCGAAAACTAAATAGAGAGTGATTACTGTATTTTTGAACAGCGCCAAACAGTGTCATGTCCCAAAAATTCTTATCCAGGATTAGGGGTGGCAAGTGGGCGGTCCGATCCCTAAACAGGTCAAGTGAGCCGGTCTTGTGAGCCGTGGTCCCAGGGTGGTCCCGACCCCTAAATAAACGGGCTTAGCTGTCCCAGGATAAACGGTTTTTTATAGGAATCAGCCCAAGACCGGGCCGACGAACTCATGGTCCCGGTTAAAAGTGTCGGACCCGCGGGCTAAGTGTGTTAAGTGGGTCCAATGGCTAAATAGTGATTTTTTTTTTAAGAAAGAAAGAAATTAGAGACAAAAAGATGTTAAAAAAGTATCTAAGGCAATTCCATGTATATTTATTATAGGATTGTGACCTAAATATTTGAATCCGAATTTAAAGACAAAAGTAAAAATATATTCAAATCAATGCCTTATAATTTTATTATAGCATTAAAAAAAATATAGCAATATATTTCTTAGTCTTCCTCCCCCTATGTAATGAGCACAACAAGATTCTATACCACCTTTCAAAAGAAAAAGAAACTAATCAAGATGTGCAAAAATACAAGTTACATAATACAATACTAATTTTTGTTCATACAAGTTACATGGTATCTCTTACAAACTTCATAAATCCTTCAAGGTTCGGAGGAAGTTCTGTTGGTGGTAGCGAAAAGTAGAGAGAGATTGTGATAGATTGATATTGATTTTGTAAGAAAAATGAAAGAATGAGGGGGTATTTATAGTTGAAAATAGGGAAAAGTGTAATTATAAAAAGTTTGGGGTTAAAATAAAGTTGAGGGGAGGGGAGGGGGGGTTAAATGGATATTTTCTAAATAGCCAACGCTATTTTTCAAAGCATAACAACTCTTTTTAAATGGCAAAAAAAATTACCGTTGGGCCCGTTTGACCCGCCAAGGGACCGGGCGGCTTGAGGAAAAGCATTCTGAAAACTTTTTATTAAAAAAATCAGAAAAATTACTTGGTCTCCAAGTACATGAATTTTAATGAGCTTCATATCTTTATCCCTTTTTTCACGAGTGAGCCATTACTGGAGCCAGAATTTAAAGTTTATGAGTTTTGAATTTGATATTGAATTCATAATTTGCTTTAGTTATTGGGTTCGCAATTTAGTATTTATAAATAGTTATCAATTTTTTTAATACAAATACATGACAAACGCATAGATAATAATTTAGCTTCGCTCCTAAGTGGGGAGGAAGCTTCCAAAGCCTAATGACAACACAATGTTACATCCCGCATTTTGGGGGTTCTTGGCATCCATGGTACTGCGCGCTACAAGGTGACCGGACGAGTGTAATCGCGTAGGCGATGTATGCTAACGATGCGTTGTGAAGGAGCATCAGGAATAAGGGCTATGCATGAGGCAACAACCATCTAGATATGTTGTGTTGCATGTCCTTGTCACGATCCAAACTAGAGGATCATGACTAGAACCCAGGCCATACTTGCCGAGCACCAACGTACATTTTATCAAACAACAATGAACGATAATGGCATGAACATACATAACATGAGATGACAAGACCGCCAAGAAACTACATATAAGGTACGAGCTAAAACGTTGCATGAAACACTATACAACAAAAATAAGCCAACACGGCATACCAAACTATACATGAGTCGACACATGTCTATGAGCCTCTAAAGGAGCATAAGTGTTGCAACATTGCCGGAATAGGGCCCCGACATACCCATAATCTCTATAATAAAAATGCATACCAAGACCACGGCAAGTCCGAATAAGGGATCTCGCCAATAACCGTTGAACTGGGAAGCCTACTGTGGTGGGTGTTGATACCTAATTTTTTCTCAAAATATTCTTAATTGCATATATACCTTCAAAGTCATGCATTACTAGCAATTGTTTTTTTGCCAGAATTTTTCTATGTTTTATTAATTTGTCAAGTATTTTATTTCCAATAAATAATTATAAAATTGCATCACAAATTATTTCAAAAATATTTCTTGATATTATTTCGTAATTAGCCAAATTGATATTGTTTGGCTATAATTGCAATGACTTTGCAATTATAGCCCAAACATATAATTTTGTACTATTTTTTACCAGAAATTAGTCATTTGTATTCAAAATACTAAATAATCATTTAAAACTATTTTCTATGCATGAAATTTATTTTTTATAATTACTAGCTATTTTATAAATTATTTTAACTAATTAGAATTGAGTTTAACAAATAGCCCCATTCATTTCAATTATAACCTATTTAAACCAGTCCAAATTTCTTATCTAAAGCAGCCCAAACACCTAATTAGACCAGCCCAAATACCCAGGCCTAATCCCTAAATCCTACCCGACCCAATGCTGATCCCGGATTCATTCTTTCCTATATTAACCTGATGACCCCCCCCCCCCTCCTTCCCAAACCTCTCATTCACTCCTCACTCACTCGCCGTCACCCCTCTCATTCTCTCTCAAAACTCCTTTGCCTAACCCTAACCCCCCCTCCGTCGGTTTCTTGCTCACCGTTAATAATGGTGGCTCACCACCACTCCTATACCTAATGGCTCTCCTATGGCCGGGATTCTTGCTTTCTTGAGGTCCTCAAGGGGACCAGTGGCCGTTCACTCACCCTTGGGTCTGTTCTCACCAATCTCAGGCCATCATGGTTGGATTGAGTAAGATCGTCCTATTTTATTACTAAATATATGGCTTCTAAGCCGGAATCTCTCTATCTCTGGGTTATCTCTCTCAAAACCCTAACTTCATCTCTTGGATCTTTAGATCTGTAACACATCTGAGTATATTTGAGCTATTTTACTATTTTTCTATGAAAATCTTTCTAATTTTCGAAGCGTCTCTTCATCTTCATAACTAGGGTTTCTGAACTTCTCTTCAAAATGATTTTCTCTGATTTTTAAGTGTTATTCTATGATATTTATTATGTTTAAACGATTTTCATTTAGGTTCTCCCTTAACCTAACTAATTAAGTTAAAACCCCCTAATTTCTTGGCTTAACTTTGGGTTCTGAGATTGTCTTTACTGATTTGTTCATGCGATTTGTGTGTATGCCTGTTTCTCATGAATATGTTCTGAGTCTCTGTGATTTTTACCCTATTATGCTTATTAGGGCTTCCGATTTGCTCCTCTTGCCTATACTGTGATTTATTTCGTTCATTCATAGAAATTTGCAGTAATTTCCGTTAATCAGTACTATTTTATTTGAATCCCTAATTTCCTGTAATTGATACCCTTTACTGATTTTCGACTTGTAAATTATTTTCTTACCTTATTATGTGATTGACTATATTATTAATTGGTTCCTACTGATTGTTTCCTTAATTAGACCTAATGTATCTAGCCCTAACATCTTACTCTGTACCTACTGTGTTTGAATTATTTCCTATTTGTTGTGCTCCAGCTATACATGTTTTCTTTCCTTACTTGTTACCTATTCTTTACCGTTTGAACTGATTCCCTTAATTAAGGGAAGACTTGGATTAATTTTACTCTAATTGATTCCGATTTCAACAATCACTGTACAATTTTGATTCTTACCTTGTTTACCTAGCTTTCAAACTACTATATATATTGCTCTCTTCTACTCTCATTATGCAGTCTCATACACACACGAACCCACATTAGTTCACATCTCTCATACACTCAAAAGATCTTCTTCTTTCTTTGTTACTTGCTATTGTTACTAAATTAGCCGTCTGCAAGCTAAGGCTAATTATTACACTCTCCTATTCTTCACTTTGTGTTTACTCTCTTTACTTGTATGTTCTGATTTCAATTCATCCAAAACCAATGTGTTTTTTCTACTGCTTCAGTTTATCATGTTACTAATATGTTTGTGTCTATTGTTTAGCTTTCCAACATGTGGTTAACTTGTTCTACTTAGTATACTAGTTATGTCCTAACCCCTCTTAGGATCAGCGTGCTTATGAGCCTGATTATTCCCTTTGTAGTCTGTCTAACTTTAACTCTACTCTGTTTTTTGAATGTTCGTTTATTTGTTACCTAGTTTCATGTATGCAGCTGTTTGCAAAACAATATGTTACCCTTAGTTGTTTGATTCTATGTTTAATTTGGCCTAGTACCATTATGTATAAGCAATTTTGGAATCCCTGCCCTATTGTCTGCTATTCCTTAAAACTTTTATGCTTCTGCCTGTTATGTGTTCACTGTACATGCTTTATGTGTCCCCAGTCCACAATTATCCATGCGTGAAGGGTTGTTATTTGAGTATTGCTGAATTTCTTTGGCTCCGTGTTTGATTACACAATTCTTGTCAAAACTGTTTAACTGCTAAACAACTCTCCTATTTTATAAAACTACTTCAATTGAGTCTTTTCAATATTGTTTTATACAAAAGCCTTTTCAAAATTATGTCAAGCACTCTCACTCTACTCTTAGGTCCTTAAGTTCTGCCCCTCCAGTGTATGACTGCTTTGGGATCCCTGTGAGATCCCAATGAATTCTGATGCACTGGAGCTGGCTCTTCCACACTGCACTTACTCAGTTCTGGTTATGAAATCTGGGTGTGAGCACTGCCCGGGATCCTTTAGGTCCTTAGGGAACTCTGACACACCCGGACATCAAAAGTTTATGACTTTGGAATTTGAGGCTACAAAAAGCTTGGTACATTTGGGCCTACTTCAGGCTCCCTATATTTTAACTTCTTCTTTTCTATCTATTTATGTAATTCATTCAGCTTGTTGTTTGTATTAATTATTGTAAACAGATATTGAGGTTGGCTACTGAAATAGGGAGGGTAGTTATATATTCTATCATTGAGTAGAAATCATGCCTTACGCTTTTTCATTCCCTATATCTGCATTGGAATCCATGCTTAGAACAAACATATTCATTCAAACTATGCCAAACATGCATTAGATATCATGTCTTTAAGGCTTTCATGTTTACTGCTTTAACGTACAACATGTCATGCATGCGTATGCTTACCACTTAGAAATCCTGCTCTTAGGATAATTAAAGCATATTGTCGCTACATGTGCCTTCATAAATCGTGCTTAACAACTCTGTAATTCTCTGTGCATTTTAGAAATCATGCTTTAGGAATTCTGCACATCCCGAAATCATGTCTTAACCCTTATGCAATTTATATGTGCATATTAGATACCATGCTCTACGATTTTTTTCGTATTTGCTTATCCACGCCTAGTTTAAACTATTGATTCATGAAAAGAGGAATAAAACAATCCCGCATATGATTATCCTGTTTTATATAAAACTGGTAACAATCCGTGCATTTTCGTAACACCTAGAACAACATACTTTTAGGAAAAAAAACTTCTGAACTGTCTAAAGGTTAACATGCTTAAAATCAGTAGGCAAACTGATTAGGGCCTTGCTTATGAGTTTATGAAATAAAGCAGCATATTTCTGTGCATTGATACTCACTTAGATATCCTGCTTAGGATCCTATCTAATAAAACTGTCTCTTGTTTGTGTTTGAGACGTACTGATTATGTGCATTACTTGTGGAGGTAAATCTGGGCCTCATAACTGCTTTCCTGCATTTATCTGATTAGTCCTATTTGTTCTTGCCTGTCGCTTAGAATCTTATCTTTTTTGAAAACCTTAAGGGTCTGTCTAGAACTACCTATACTTAGATTTCCTAAATTCCTCCAGGATCATTAAGAAGGGACGGGTAACAGCACACATAGAGATCGCTAAATAAACTCGCTTAATAACTGTTAAGGGGTGGGGTAAAGGGTAGATATTGATATGATGACTGGTGCGCTAATGCCACGTGTAGCCCCTCACTGAGGAGTGATTACCGTGCATTGCATTGATGTGATCCTATAAGATAAACAACTTAGGACTCCCCTATCCCCTATATATGTGTGCTTAGACCATAAATCTTTCAAAACTTTATTATATATGTGTGCTTAGACTGCGAATCTTTTTCAAAACCATTACTTGTTTGCATGTGTATACTTTGGCTGCCTATCTGCTACTTTCTTGAATTCACAAAGCTTGTTTGGCCAGGAACCACAGTTGTGGACTCTGAGGGGTGCCTAACACCTTACCCTTGGAGTAATTTCATTCCCTTACCCGATATATGATTATTCAATTAGTGTTATTGTGACCCTTAATAGGTTCCTTAACGCACCTTAATTCGTTAGGTGGAGACTCTTCAAATCCTTCACATCCCTTATCCCAAAAGGAAATGAATTGTCCCAATAATTTCAAAACTCCTGACCAATCCGAAAGGAGAGGAAAGAGGGGGGCGCGACAGCATGGAGACTCTCAAAATTCTAAAGCAATTTCAGCCGACCGCAGCATGCGCAACAGTCAGAGACGTCAACCCATCTAACTGGGGCAGAATTTTGAGGAGGACCCTCAAAATTACGTAGCATGAGAGGTTGCAATGTCATGAACCGTGTCACTGTCTTTGGTTCATCTAAATTTCTTATATATATTTCATATTATGTCTTTGCAAAATCATGCATGCTTGCTTTCAAAAATAGCTCTGTTTAGCAAACGCTACCCCAATAACTTGAACGGGATCATCAGACCAAGCAGAACGAGTCAAGCGAAGCCAGTGGGGATACGAACCGACCTTCCCCATCTACAGAACTCATGATTTTTCTTTGGATGTAGGAACAAAGGATAAACACGCTTCAAAGTCACAATTCTCAAAACAGTTGCAATTGCCGAAATTTGCTATCAGCACAAAGAACAAACATGCCCCGTAGTCACAATTCTCACAACAATCGCAGTATCAAAATCTGCTACCAGCTATGAAATTATACTATCATTTACTATTTATTCTTCTGCATAAGGCAAAGCTCCGCTTTCATCTTGCATGAGACTAAGCTCTGTCCCGCATTTTTCATGAGGCTAAGCTCTGCCTCCATCTGCATAAGGCTAATCGTTTCCTTCCTATCTGCATGAGGTTAAGCTCTACCTCCACCCAGCATAAGGCTAATCTCCGCCTTCCCATTCATGAGGCTAAGCTCTGCCTCCATCTGCATAAGGCTAATATCTGCCTTCATCTGCATAAGGCTAATCGTTGCCTTCTCCCCACATGAGACTAAGCTCTGTCTCCATCTCACATGAGGTTAAGCTCTACCTCCATTTTGCATAAAGCTAATCTCTGCCTTCACATCCATAAGGCTAATCTCTGCCTTCATTTGCATGAGACTAAGCTCTGTCTCCCTACTTGCATAAGGCTAAGCTCTGCCTCCAATTTACTTCTTCATCGAGACTAAGAGCTATCTCTCAAGCATTATTTACTTGGCTCCTCTTTCGGGGTAAGATCTACCCTCCATTTTGCAAGACTAATACTTGTCTTGTCAACATCAAATTATTGCCTCTTATGGGCTGAAATATTGCCAACTTGTCCAAAGGCGTCATAGTCTAACGGCATCATCCTCATAGCCGGAAGACACCATGTCATGGCCTGAGGATCTCTCTCAATCTTTCATACCATTATTCAAAGGCGTCATAGTCCAGAGGCACTATCTTCATGGCCCAAGAACATCATTTCATGGCCTGCGGATCTCTCATCAAACAATTCATGGCCCAGGACATCATGGTCTAAGGACGTCATCCCTAACCGTCCGAAGACAGCTTTCATAGTCCAATGGGAACCTGCATCATGTTTGAATTTATGCACAATATATGCTTGTATTATTCTTATTTTCAGGTAACCCGGTGACCAACGGCTATCCCAGCAGGAACGATCCCGCTCCAGTTCCTCAAGTGTATCAAACCTAACCTCTCTCGTAAACCGTTCATTCGCCCATCCCTAGATATTGCGTCCGATATTGTAATGACTTCACCGGTGAATCCGGAACTACATACGGCCTGATTCTTGTAAAACCAGGGATATGTAGGCAACTCAGAAGCCAGAGTACGACCTACATCTCCCAAACCGTTTCGCTCGGTCCAAATGGGCCATCTTATCTTTACCCGACAACTCTTTCATCCTTTTCAGGTAAAGAGGGGCAGCTGTTGATACCCAATTTTTCCCAAAATATTCTTAATTGCATATATATACCTTCAAAATCATGCATTACTAGCAATTGGTATTTTGCCATAATTTTTCTATGTTTTATTAATTTGTCCAGTATTTTATTTCCAATAAACAATTTTAAAATTCCATCACAAATGATTACAAAAACATTTCTTGATTTAGTTATTATATAATTAGCCAAAAAATCAGCATCTTTTGGCTATAATTGCAATGACTTTGCAATTATAGCCCAAACATATAATTTTGTACTACTTTTTATCATAAATTAGTCCTTTGTATTTTAAAATACTAAATAATCGTTTAAAACTATTTTCTATGCATGAAATTCATTTTTCATAATTACTAGCTATTTTATAACATATTTTAACTAATTTGAATTGGGTATTTAACAAATAGCCCCATTTTATTTCAATTATAACCTATTTAAACCAGCCCAAATTTCTTAACTAAACCAGCCCAAACACCTAATTAGACCAGCCAAATACCCATGCCCAATCCCTAAATCCGACCCGACCCAATGCTGATTAAATCTTGACCGTTGATCAATTCTGATCAACGGCCCAGATTCGTTCTTTCCTAAATTAACCTGATGAACCCCCTCGCCCCCCCCCCCCAAACCTCTAATTCACTCCTCACTCACTCGCCGTCACCCCTCTCCTTCTCTCTCAAAGCTCCCTCTGCCTAACCCAAACCCTCCTCCGTCAGTTGCTTGCTCGTCGTTAATAATGGTGGCTCACCACCACTCCTATCTGTAATGGCTCTCCTATGGCCGGGATTCTTGCTGTCTTGAGGTCCTCAAGGGGACCAGTGGCCTTTCACTCACCCCTAGGCATGTTCTCACCATTCTCAGGCCACCATGGCTCGATTGAGTAAGACCGTCCTATTTTATTACTAAATCTATGGCTTCTAAGCCGGAATCTCTCTATATATGGGTTATCTCTCTCAAAAACCTAACTTTATCTCCTGGCTCTTTAGATCTGTAACAGATCTGAGTATATTTGAGCTATTTTACTATTTTTCTATGAAAACCTTTCTGATTTTCGAAGCGTCTCTTCATCTTCATAACTAGGGTTTCTGAACTTTTCTTCAAAACGATTTTCTCTGATTTTTAAGTGTTATTCTATGATTTTTATTGTGTTTAAACGATTTTCATTTAGGTTCTCCCTTAACCTAACTAATTATGTTAAAAACCCCCAATTTCTTGGCTTAGCTTTGGGTTCTGAGTTTGTCTTTGCTGATTTGTTCATGTGATTTGTGTGTATGCCTGTTTCCTATAAATATGTTCTGAGTCTCTGTGATTTTTACCCTATTATGATTATTAGGGCTTCTAATTTGTCTCTTCTTTCCTATACTATGTTTATTTCGTTCATTCACAAAAATTTGCAGTAATTTCCTTTAATCAGTACTATTTTATTTGAATCCCTGATTTCCTGTAATTGATACCCTTTACTGATTATGTTCTAATTAGCAATTTTGGAATCCCTGCCCTATTGTTTGCTATTACTTAAACATTTTGTGCTTCTGCCTGTTATGTGTTCACTGTACATGCATGTTATGTGTCCCCGGTCCCCAGTTATCCCTGTGTGAAGGGTTGTTATTTGATTATTGTTGAACCTGTTTGGCTACGTGTTTGATCTGTTGTTTGTTTGATTACACAACTCTTGTCAAAATTGTTTTACTGCTAAACAACTCTCCTATTTTATAAAACTACTTCAATTGAGTCTTTTCAATATTGTTTTATACCAAAGCCTTTTCAAAACTATGTCAAGCACTCTCACTCTACTCTTAGGTCCTTAAGCTTTCCCCTCCAGTGTGTGACTGCTTGGGGATCCATGTGAGATCCCTCTGAACTCTGATGCACTAGAGTTGGCTCTTTCACACTGCACTTACTCAAAACTGGTTATGAAATCTGGGTGTGAGCACTGCCCGGGATCCTTGAGGTCCTTAAGGAACTCTGACATACCCGTACATGCAAAAGGCTATGACTTTGGCATTTGAGGCTATGGAAAGTTTGGTACATTTGGGCCTACTTCAGACTCCCTATAGTTTAACTTCTTCTTTTCTATCTATTTATGCAATTCATTCAACTATTGATTTGTAATAATTATTGTAAACAAATATTGAGTTGGCTGCTGAAATGGGGAGGGTAGTTATATGTTCTATCATTGGGTAGAAATCATGCCTTAGGCTTTTACATTCCCTATATCTGCATTAGAATCCATGCTTAGAACCAACATATTCATTCAAACCATTCCCAACATGCATTAGATATCATGTCTTTAAGGCTTTCATGTTTATTGCTTTAACATACAGCATGTCCTTAAAGCATGCGTATGCTTACCACTTAGAAATCCTGCTCTTAGGATAATCAACGCAAACTGTTGCTACATGTGCCTTCATAAACCGTGCTTAACAACTCTGTAATTCTCTGTGCATTTTAGAAATCATGCTTTAGGAATTATGCACATCCCGAATTCATGTCTTAGCCATTCTGCATTTTATATGTGCATATTAGATACCATGCTCTAGGATTTCTTTCGTATTTGCTTAGCCACACCTAGTTTAAACTACTGATTCATGAAAAGAGGAATAAAACAATCCCGCAAATGATTATCCTGTTTTAGATAAAACTGGTAACAATCCCTGCATTTTTGGCAAAAATAACTTCTGAACTGTCTAAAGGTTAACATGCTTAAAATCAGTAGGCAAACTGATTAGGGCCCTGCTTCTGAGTTTATGCAATAAAGCTGCATATTTCTGTGCATTGATACTCACTTAGATATCCTGCTTAGGATCCTATCTAATAAAACTACCTCTTGTTTGTGTTTGAGACGTGCTGATTATGTGCATTACTTGTGGAGGTAAATCTGGGCCTCATAACTGCTTTCCTGCATTTATCTGATTAGTCCTATTTGTTCTTGCCTGTCGCTTACAATTTTATCTTTTTTGAAAACCTTAAGGATCTGTCTTGAACTACCTATACTTAGAGGTCCTAAATTCCTCAAGGATCATTAAGAAGGGAAGGGTAACAACACGCATAGAGATCACTAAATAGACTCGCTTAATAACCGCTAAGGGGTGGGGTAAAGGGTAGATATGGATATGATGACCAGTGCGCTAATGCCACGTGTAGCCCCTAACTGAGGAGTGATTACCGAGCATTTCATTGATGTGATTCTATAGGATAAACAACTTAGGACTCCCCTATCCCCTACATATGTGTGCTTAGACCATAAATCTTTCAAAACTTTATTACATATGTGTGCTTAGATTGCGAATCTTTTTCCAAACCATTACTTGTTTCCATGTGTATACTTTGACTGCTTATTTGCTACTTGCTTGAATTCACAAAGCTTGTTTGGACGGGAACCACAGTTGTGGACTTTGAGGGGTGCCTAACGCCTTCCCCTTGGAGTAATTCCAAGCCCTTACCCAATCTCTGGTTATTCAATTAGTGTTATTGTAACCCTTAATAGGTTCCCTAACGAACCTTAATTCTTTAGGTGGAGACTCTTCAAATCCTTCACATCCCTTATCCCAAAAGGAAATGAGTTGTCCCAATAATGTCAAAACCCCCGACCGATCTGAAAGGAGAGGAAAAAGGGGGGCGCAACAGTGGGGGAGATGCGTCTACCTGTCTATCAGGACCTGCAGCTTGACATGCAACGTCCACAAACAAAAAGGACGTCAGTACGAATAAAGTACTGAGTATGTAAGGCAGGAAAGCATAAGTAAGAAGAGTAATGTAAACAAGGATAGAGAATATACAACCTCTAACATTTGGGTACATCTGAGGGCTACTGACATGAAATGCGTGATACATACATATAATATACGTAAACTTTTAAAACATACGCCTCTGTGGGCATCATCTTCATTATATCGTACCCGGCCATAATAGGCTCGGTAAACCGTACTCGGCCACGTGGAGCTCGGTAAAACCCAACTGATTAGTGGTTGCACAATAGGAGTCGTACCCGGCCGGCTATAGCACGTCTCAGTAGAGTAATAGATACATATATATAATGCATGTTGGACTTATTGGAATCATATTCTGAACCTTTCGGAGTGACGTAAGGTCGGTATTCTCCGTACACATTATTAGGACTAACTCTTCATCAAGAATCTTATAAGAATCAGGAAGTACCAACAACATCGATAACATAAGAATAAAAGAAGCAACCTCAATATCAATTGTTCCATAAGAAGGGAAACAATGTAAGTATTGCTAGCTTCTAAGAGTAGAGTATCTTTAGAAACTCGTTCATTACCTTATGTACAATCGGATACGTGCAAAAGAAGGAAAGGGATATCCTTACATACCTTGTATATATACTGCCCAACCTCAAGCTATGCAAATGTCACGACTCCTTAGTCTACAATAAGAGAAACGACACTATCGTTATCGTTTAACCGTCGTAACTATTATGTATCGACCACAACATATTTTACGATAAAACGGACAGCACCTCCCCTATATATATGACTTCACACAAGTCAAAAAAAATCACCAAACATCCCAAACAACATCAATAATAATCATATTGAGCCTCCCAAAACCGTCCACAAACCAACAACATTACTACAAAGACTTTCGATATATATTTCACAAATTCTAGCTTCAATGGCTTAGTTGAAACTTGGAAAATCTTAAATACATGTAGAGTAATAGGTTACTTACCTTTAAACAAAAAGAAAAACTCCAATTTGACCTTAATTGTCAACGAAATATCCCTCCAATGCTGCCGCAAGAACAAGGAAGAGAAATCACCTAGGGTTGATATTAAAAACTTGAGGGAGTCGTAAACCACTTAAAACAACCTCCCACACAAGCTGGAACAATACATAAATCAGAAACAACTAGAAGAACAAGAAACTTACTAGCGCCACGGGATTTCCAACACTTGATTTGTGTTGTTTGCCCTTTCTTTTAGTCTTGGATCATGAGAGAAATGTGAGAGAGTTTATTTAGGTTTCTAAGGTCTGGATATACTGAAAAATAATGACTAAAAACGGGGTTGAGGCATCTTATATATATCAATATGTTTTAAACCGCCTATGTGGGCCCATAGATAGCTGCTTGGCGCAGTCTCGCAAAAATGTGAATATCTCTATACTCCGAGATAGTATCGATGAACGGTTTAATGTTTTGAAAACTAGACTCATAGATATTAAATTTTGTGGGTATATAACCCCCTAATTCCAAGTAAATTGAGAGAAAATCTTAGTAACATTTGACCTAAAGTTTAAGTAAAATTATGAACATAAGTTGCGACAACTTTTGTCGAATTTTGTTTCATAACTCGTTTGATTTCAAGACTTATGATACGGATAATATATGATTCAAATACCTTAAAAAAATACCTCTTTATAATATTAATCACCCCTAGGTTAACCCAAAAATACGGGTTACAATATCCTTGATTCGTTTAACTTCTAATACTTGTTAACCACCCTTATACACTCTTGTATCATTTAAGACCAATAGGATTAACTTATTATCATCTCAAAGATAATCTCTTCTCAGATTTACATCGACTAACTTATTACATGAGCCAACGTACGTGAATATGGGTTGTAACACCCTCCCCCCTATAAAATGGATACTAGCCAAACTTGCAAGCAGTTAAACCCAATGTATAGTCTCACAAGGCTATACAAAGCATTATGGATATGTAGATTATTTTTATATCAGCATTTTGTATTAAGGAAGAGTATTCTCAAGCTACTACTTCCCTCATAGATCCATTTCACCTTCTAATGCGTCCTTCATCCCCACTTGGCATCCTCGTTATCTTGAATCTGGAACAGGTAAGGGTATTTATACTTCATCTCCTCTTCTACTTCCCATGTCATTTCTTTCATGTTATTTTTCCTCCACAATACTTTGATGGAAGCTACATTCTTTGTTCTCATCTTGCGGACTTGTCGATCTAATATAGCCACTGGCACTTCTTCATATGATAGATCCTCTATAACTTGTACATATTTGATAGGGATGGCCCTAGAAGGGTCTCCAATACATTTCCTCAACATAGATACATGAAATATCGGGTGGAAAAATTTAAATTCCGATGGCAATTCTAACTCATAAGAAACCTGTTCCATTCGTCGAAGAATTTTGTACGGACCGATATACTATGGACTCAGCTTACCCTTCTTCCCAAAACGCATGACACCCTTAATTAGCGAGATCCTCAGGAAAACTCAATCACTAACCTCAAACTCCAGATCACGACGTCGGACATCGGAATAAGACTTTTGCCTACTTTGCACCGTCCTCAGCCGCTCTTGTATCAATTTCACCTTCTCAATGACTTGGTGAATTAATTCTGGCCCATATAGTTCTGTTTCACCGACTTCAAACAATCCAAGTGGTGATCTACATCTCCTCCCATATAGTGCCTCGTGCGGAGCCATTTTAATACTGGAATTGTAGCTATTATTGTAGGCAAATTCTATGAGTGGAAGATGGTTATCCGAACTCCCCTTGAAATCCAGAACACATGCTTGTAGGAATCTTCAAGTGTCTGAATGGTACGTTCAGCCTATCCGTCAGTCTGTTGTTGGAATGCAGTACTGAGATTCACTTGTGTGCCTAAACCCTTCTAAAACGACCTCCAAAAGTTAGCTGCAAATTGCGCTCCTCGGTTTGATATAATAGATACTGCACCATGAAGCTTAACAATTTACTTGATATACAACTTTGCATAATCTTCAACTGTGTAAGTTGTCTTAACTGGCAGAGAATGGGCAAATTTTGTAAATATATCAACTATCACCCATATGGAGTCAAACTTATGATAAGAGCGAGGTAATCCAATAATGAAGTCCATATTAATCACCTCCCATTTCCAGGTCGGAATCTCTATATTCTGAAGCAATCCACTGGATTTCTGATGTTCGATTTTTATTTGTTGACAATTAGGACATTGGGCTACAAATTCTGCAATAGACTTCTTCATGTTATCCCACCAATACTGCTCCTTAACATCATGATACATCTTTGTCGAGCGGGGATGGATGGAATATCGGGATTGATGAATCTCAATCATAATCTTCTCTCTCAACCCAGCCACATTAGGCACACATAATCGGCCATGGTATCTCAGTGTCCCCATCAGATCTGATCTCAATAGCCGTAATTTTACGCTACTGAATGCTCTCTCTCAATCATACTAAGGTAGGATCTTCATATTGCCGTGCTTTTACCTCGGCTACCAAAGATGATTCTGATGTATTATATACAGTAACACCTCCGTCATCAGAGTCTAACAATTTGATTCTCATATTGGCTAGCTGAACCACTTCTATCACGACCCAAACCGAAGGGCCATGACAGGCACCCGGTACCTTACTCAACCGAGTACCAACATAACATATCTTTCTTATAGTACTATCATGGGTAAATGGTCCAACTTTTGTTCCACAACTTGCTTGACTTCAAAACGTAGCACACGACTATCATACGACAAAAGTAATAACCTCTTTATCATGTTAAGAACCATATTCTCACCCTAAAGCACATGTTATAACAATCCAAACTTGTCGACTTTCAACGAAACTTATTTTCTTCAATTGGTTTAGCTTCTAAGATTTCTAATCCTCTTGGTACTTGTTATTCATGATCTTAAATATTTGTAACCTCCAAGGTAACATGATTAACTTACTTTATGTACTTTCAAATATGATCTCATTTTTGAGCTTGCATCAATTGACTTACGAATCTCATGAACGAAGATATGGGGTATAACTTCATTCCCCCATTTGGAACATTCGTACCCGAATGTTAACTAATGCGCTTATTAGTCTCATAACCTATAGCTCTTACAAATATTTTAATGTTGTCCTTGCCATCTACGCAATTGTTCTGTGAATAAATCCAAAAGTCAGGGCATTCTCCCCTTTAGGCCTCTTTCTCACACCACGACTAGTTGTCCGAATTCTTCCAATCTTGTAATTGTTGCTACCTTTTGTCACGCAGCCTGTATGACTTTGTCCTTGTATGTGCGTCTATGCAACTCTTCTCTCATTTTCCCTCCTACTTTTAGTTAATTCCTAGCCTCACTTTGGGAACATATATACAAAACTTTGACAACTTGTCCCTCTAGGCATCTATAGGTGTACTAAAGTTCTTCGCTCGGTACTTATTGACAATTAGGACACTAGGCTACAATTTCTGCAATAGATTTATTCATTTATCCCACCAGTACTGCTCCTTAACATCATGATACATCTTTATCGAGCTGGATGGATGGAATATCAGGATTGATGAATATCTCACCCCAAACCTATACCTGAGTCATCACAATATACCACATAACCTTCTAATCCTTCTGGGAGAGTGAGCACTAACGCATATGTCAATCGATTATTTAACTCCTGAAAACTTCATTCACAAGCATCTCATTAATGGAACTTAGTATCTTTCTGTGTTAACTTAGTCAATGGTGTTGATATGGAGGAAAACCCTTTTATAAATCGCCTATAATATCCTGCTTACCCCAAGAAGCTGCGGAGTTCTGATGGTGTTGTAGGTCTCGGCCAATTCTGTACTGTGTCGATCTTTTGAGTGTCGATCTCTTGAGTGTCGATAGTAATACCCTAGTCAGATATCATATGGACAAGGAATGCTGCTGAGTTCAACAAGAATTCACATTTGGAGAGCTTAGCATATAACTTACGATCCTGAAGTGTCTGTAATACTATCTGCAAGTGGCCCGCATGTTCCGCCTCTGAATGAGAATACACCAAAATGTCATCAATGAATACGATCACGAACACATCAAGATAGGGCCTGAATACAGTATTCATGAGATCCATAAAAGGTGCTGGGCCATTTGTTAGCCCGAACAACATCACCAAGAACTCACAGTGCCCATATATTGCCCGAAAGGCCGTCTTTGGAATATCCTTTTCCTTAACCCTCACCTGATGATACCCTGAACGTAAGTCAATCTTGGAGAAATACTTGGCACTCTGGAGTTGGTCAAACAGTCCATCAATCCTTGGAAGTGGATACTTGTTATTTATAGTAAACTTTATTCAATTGTCGATAATTGATACACATCCTTAACGACCCGTATTTCTTCCGCACGAACAAGATTGGCACACCCCAAGATGAAGTTCTAGGCCTAATGAATCCCTTATCTAGCAAGCCCTTCAATTGCGCCTTCAACTCTTACAACTCTGCCGCGGCCATCCTGTATGGAGGAATAGATATGGGTTCAGTGTCAGGCAACGTATCAATGATAAACTCAATCTCCTTTTATGGACGAAGACCTCGGAGTTCATCTGGGAAAACATCTGGAAATTCATTGACCACGGGGATTGATATTAGAGTAGGCGGCTTCGCCTATGCATCCCTAACGCGAACGAGATGATAAATGCAACCTTTTGAGATTATCTTCCTTGCCTTAAGATAGGAAATAAACCTAGCTTTCAGTGTAACAATGTTCACCTTTCATTCGATGGCGGGTTCATCAGGAAATTGAAACCTAACAATCTTCGTACGATAATAACTTGCATAGCATGAGGCCAACCAGTCCATTCCCATTATCACATCGAAATCAACCATTTCTAATTCAAATAAATTCTGCAAGGTTTGACGACTACAAATCATCACTATGCAACCTCTATATACCCTTCTAGCAATCACAGAATCTCCTATCGGAGTAGATACCGCAAGTGGTTTACTTATCAATTCATGTTCAACGCCAAACTTATTAGCCACAAAGGGTGTAACATATGATAATGTAGATCGCGGATGAATCAACACATATACATTGTAAGAAAACACAGACAATGTACTTGTGACAACATCCGGAGACGACTTGAGATCCTCTCGACCTATTAGAGCGTAGGTTCGATTTTGAGCACCACCCAAACACGGCACTACACCTCTACCTCTACCAAGACCTGTAGACTTCTGAAAACCTCGTGCTGGAGGTCGAACTGATAAGGAAGAACCAGACATAGATCCAGTCGGCTAAGCCATACCACCATCTTCTCTATTAGGACAATCCCGCATCATATGGCCAGGCTGTCCGCAAGAATAACACGCATTAGAACCTCGACGGAACAGTCCAAAGTGGGCCTTGCCATACTGATCACAACGGGGTGTTGGGGATCTCGCGAGACTGATGCCTGCAAACTCTGACTTGGACTAGAATAGGTAAATCAATCATACCGAGGCCTCTGAAACTGTGGACGAGCACTAGCTACAGGTGGCGCCGAAATCCTCGAAGACTGGGGCCTGACACTGCCTCTAAAGTCATAAGAATACCCTACAAATATCGCCCTCTTATGTTGGCCCCTATCCTGCTCCCTATCTTTCCTTTTCTGGCGCTTACGATCCTCTACGGTCTGGGCATAAGTCTGAATACGGGAAATATCCATGCCCTCCACCAAGGAGGTTGTCGTACACTCATTTATCAGATGTGGTCCCAACTCGTTTATGAACATATGCACCCTATCACTTATATCGGCCACCATATGGGGAGCATACCTTGCTAAAGAATCAAACTGCATACTATACTCTCGCACACTCATATTACCTTGTCTAAGGTTCAAGAACTTATCAGCTCTAGATCGTCGTATCTCAACTGGCAAATAGTGACGAAGAAAGGCCTCAGAAAATTCTTTCCACATAGCTCGAGGAGCGTTCGGACCCCTGGATCTCTCCAACTATCATACCAGAAAACCACTAAATCCCGTAACCGATAAAATCCAACTCTACCGCCTCTGTATCAGTAGCATGCATAACCCGCAGTGTACGATGAACCTGGTCAATAAAAGTCTGCGGGTCCTCCTTGGGATCTGATCCGGTAAACTGGAGGGTCTAGATTAATAAAATCACAAACTCTGGTACTATCTGGTTTATCAACTCCACCGGTATTCTGGCTCTGATCTTGAGCAGGTACCAAGCTAGTCAACAACTGCACCGCACTCCGCATATCCTGGTCTGTAATGCTAGACGGAGGAACTGGTGGTGTTGGGTGCCTCCTAATATCCTCTAGAAGCGGAATCTCACTCTGAGCCTCACTTTGTCGTGCTCTGGCTTGAGGCATCTGACTGGTACCCTCTCCCGTAGCTGTATCAAGTTGTCTACTAATCGGTTTCTTCCTAGTCGAAGGCATCGCTGAAAGAAAACAAGGTTAATATTAGAGATGTAAACTAAAGACTCAACTCTACGCACGATCTAGATTCAGGAAGAAGGTAACAACCCTAGATGTCATGTAGTCTCCTGATTATAAATGTGGTGCGCTACACATCCATAATCAAGACTCTACTAGACACGGCTCATAGACAACCCCTAGGTCAGACTTGCTCTGATACCAAGTTTGTCACGACCTAAACTGGAGGATCATGACTAGCACCCGGGCCATACTTGCCGAGCACCAACGTCCATTTTATCTAACCTTACTTATTATCGTTAAGGGCCGAGGAGATCAATATAAATGGTAGATATGGATCATGAACAACCAACAATGAATGATAATTGCATGAA
>MDKI01080501.1:0-28628 GCA_005239505.1 Nicotiana paniculata | reverse complement strand
TTAGCTCGGATTCCATTTTCAACTCACCTGCACATTAAATAAACTCCATTAAGCACACATGACGTGTATTTTTATCATTAAAACACCTAAAATGCACGGTATATGATGCTAAAAATCATGAATTCTAGTCACGCATCACCAGGTACTAATCCTTATAACACACAGTGCTTTATGCTTGTTCTTGTAAGTGTTTTTGATTGAGGATCAGCATGTCGAACTCTCAAACAGTACACACACACGCCGAAAATAGCCTTGGTTTTCATGGGGAAAACAATAATATAGCCGCCCCAAGGATCAAAGTACCTCAGGCTAACCGCGAGGGATTACCAGTTTCAGACCCCATCGACGTCAGTTCCCATGTCGCCCTAAAAGCGAATCTGGGCATCGACCCCAAAAATAGCATTCGAAGAGACGTTCGACCAACCGGTCAATATACACAATGCGGAAAAGATGCAGGAGTCAGCCTTTGATTAATATTTGAAATGTTGCAGGCTCAACAAGCTGCCATACCGCAACTCCAAAATTAGAACCACGCACCGAGTAGGGCTGAACTTGAGCCCTCACTGAAAGTTATTCACAGCGCCGAACCAGTACCGGATAGGTCAAACGTGAATAAATCGGGGACTGACCCCACCATTATGAAAATACTCGAAGAGCTCACAAAGATAATTGAATCAGGAGAGGAGAAGATTGAGACAAATGATAAAAAGGTAGAAACGTATAACTCCCGAGTTGATCAAATTTCGGGGGCACCACCGATTCTGAAGGGTTTGGATTCGAAGAAGTTTGTGCAAAAGCCTTTCCCCCCAAATGCGGATCCTAAGCCCATTCCAAAGAAATTCCGCATGCCAAAAATTCTCAAGTATAATGGAACCACCGACCCCAATGAGCATGTCACTTTTTACACATGCGCAATAAAAGAGAACTATTTAGAGGATGATGAGATTGAGTCCGTTCCGCTGAAGAAGTTCGGCGAAACTTTATCGAACGGGTGATGATATGGTATCATAATTTGCCTACCAACTCCATTGATTCATTTTCCATGCTCGCAGATTCCTTTATCAAAGCACACGCCGGAGCCATAAAGGTCGAGACTAGGAAGTCAGACCTCTTCAAAGTGAAGTAGAAAGACAACGAAATGCTCAGATAGTTCGTATCTCAGCTCTTTATGGAACGTATGGACCTACCCCCAGTCGCAGATGATTGGGCCATCCATGCTTTTACTCAAGGGCTAAATGTACGAAGTTCAGTGGCCTCACGACAGTTAAAGCAGAATTTAATCGAATATTCAGCTGTGACCTGGGCCGATGTGCATAATCGGCACCAGTCAAAAATCAGGGTCGGGGATAATCAGTTGGAAACTCCTTCCGGTTCCATTTATGCAAATAAGCCTGTCGGAAGAATTCAAAGAGACATCGATAGAGAACCACGATCGAACAAAGATAGGTATCAACTATATGGTGGAGATCAGAGAAACAACGGTCCTGGACTCACCCCCATTCGAAGTCATCAAAGAAATGATCGAGGATAGAGCTATCGAGGGCTCATGAGTAAGAGTGGTTTCGATAGAAATGACGAGAACACAGAAGCACCATGACTATCAGATTACAATTTCAACATTGATGCATCAGCTATTGTGTTGGCCATTGGGCGGATCAAAGATACCAGGTGGCCTCGACCCCCACAGACCGATCTGTCCTAGAGAATCCTAATCAAATGTGCAAATACCATGGTACTCATGGTCATAGAACAGAGGACTGTAGACAGTTGGGGGGAGGGAGAGGTAGCCCGTTTGTTTAACGAGGGTCATCTTCGCGAATTCTTGAGCAACCGAGCTAAGAAACACTTCAGAGATAGCGATGCAAACAGGACAAACGAACAAGAAGAACCACAACACGTGATCCACATGATTGTTGGTGGGATCAACATTCCATAGGGACCCGTATTCAAGCGCACCAAGGTGTCGTCATGAGGGAAAACCGAAATCGAGACTATATGCCGGAAGGGACCTTGTCTTTTAAGGATGAGGATGCAGAGGGGATATCACAACCCCACAATAACATACTAGTAATATCTGTTCTTATGAATACAATTCAAGTTAAACGTGTTTGATTGATCCAGGTAGCTCGGCCAACATTATTCGATCGGGGGTCGTGGAGCAGCTCGACCTACAAGATCAAATTGTGCCTGCAGCTCGGGTTCTTAACAACTTCAACATGGCGAGTGAAACTACCAAAGGTGAATTTATCTTGCCAGTGAACGTAGCCAGGACCATCCAAGAAACAAAGTTCCATGTGATCGAGGGTGACATGAGGTACAATGCCCTGCTAGGAAGGCCTTGGATCCATAACATAAGGGCAGTACCTTCGACCCTTCACCAAGTTATGAAGTTCCCCACACCAGAGGGAGTAAAAATGGTGTAGGGGGAGCAACCTACCGCCAAGGAGATGTTTGTAGTTGGTGAAGTGATACCGGTATCGGCACTCTCATTAGCAAAAGGATCAGAGTCGAAGGGGAAGCACGATGCCAAATAGAAACCACAGACGCCAGCCTCGACCTAATTGCAGGAGCAAGGAATCAACGAGGATGACGACTACTGGATCCCTCGATCCTTCATAATTACTGACGACTCCGACGCCACCAAGTCAATGGTCGAAGAGCTGGAATAAGTCACATTGATCGACCACCAACTAGAATGGAAGGTATACCGGGCACGGGGTTAATCCCCAAGCTCAGGAACAAACTTATTCATTTTATTAAAGCTAACATGGATTTCTTTGCCTGGTCCCATCTTGATATGACAAGGATCCCACCAGAAATCACTACCGATCGACTAAGCCTGGACCCGAAGTTCCATCCAGTAAAGCAAAAAAGAAGGCCTAGTCCGAGGTTAAGCATGCATTCATCAAGGACGAGGTAACCAAACTTCTCAAAATAAGGTCTATTAGGGAAGTAAAATATCCCGAATGGTTAGCAAACATAGTGGTAGTCCATAAGAAGGGAAATAAACTTAGAATGTGCGTAGATTATAAAGATTCGAACAAGGCATTCCTAGGGATTCATTTCCTTTGTCGAATATCGATCGTATGATCGATGCCACAACCAGCCATGAGATTCTCAATTTTCTTGATGCCTACTATGGGTACAACAAAATATAGATGAACCCAAATGATCAGGAAAAGACTTCGTTTATCACTAAATATGGCACCTATTGTTATAACGTAATGATGTTCGGACTAAGAAATGCTAGTGCAACTTATCAACGCCTAGTAAATCAAATGTTCGAAGAACAAATAGGAAAATCAATGGAAGTTTATATTGATGATATGTTAGTTAAGTCTCTATGAGCAGAGGACCATTTGAAGTATTTGCAGGAGACTTTCGATATATTGATAAAGTACAACATGAATCTCAACCCAAAGAAGTGTGCGTTCGGGGTCGGCTCGGGAAAGTTCCTTGGCTTCATGGTATCAAATCGGGGAATCGAGATCAACCATGATAAAATCAAAGCCATCGAGGATATCACGGTCGTTGATAATGTCAAGCCCGTACAAAGGTTAACGGGGCGCATAGCCGCCCTAGGACAATTCATTTCGAGTTCCTCAGATAGGAGTCACCGATTCTTCTCACTACTTAAGAAGAAGAGTAGCTTTGCATGGACTCCGGAAGGCCAACAGGCCTTGGAGGAACTAAAACGATACCTATCGAGCCCACCACTTCTTCAAACTCGAAAGCGGACGAGCAACTCTACTTGTACTTGGTAATCTCGGAAATAGCGGTAAGTGGAGTCCTAGTTCGAGAAAAACAAGGTATGCAATTCCCTGTTTATTATGTTAGTCGAACCTTAGGTGAGGCTGAAACCAGATATCCACACTTAGAAAAATTAGCTCTTGCTTTAATAAGCGCATCTAGGAAGTTAAAACCGTATTTCCAATGTCATTCAATATGTGTTGTAACAACCTATCCCCTTCGCAATATTTTGCACAAACCCGAACTTTTGGGTCGATTGGACAAATGGGACATCGAGATCAGTGGGTATGATATCGAGTATCGACCTGAACGACCATCAAGTCTCAAATCTTGGTAGACTTCGTGGCCGACTTCACGCCAATCCTCGTACCCGAGGTCGAAAGAGAACTATTATTAAAATTGGGTACATCATCGGGGGTGTGGACCCTCTTCATAGACGGAGCTTCGAACACAGGGGTTTGTGCTGGGTATCGTTCTAAAACCACCCAAGGGTAATATTATTAGACAATCTATCAGGACTTTGAAATTAATTAACAATGAGGCCGAGTGTGAGGCCATGATTGCAGGTCTCAATTTGGCTAGAAGCTTGGGAGCAGAGGTCATCGAGTCCAAATGTTATTGCGTCCTCGTGGTAAATCAAGTCAACAGGACTTTCGAAGTCCGACAAGACCGAATGCAGAGGTACTTGGATACACTACAAGTAAATCTACATCGATTTAGAGAGTGGACCTTACAACATGTACCTCGAGAACAGAACAGCGAGCTCGATGCCCTTGCTAACTTAGGGTCATCGGTCGAAGATGACGAACTTAATTCGGGGACTTTCGTACAACTCTCGAGATCAGTGATCGAAGAAGTTCACGCCAAAATAAACTCCACAAGTCTGGCCCGGTATTGGAGAACAAGTACATAGAATGCCTAAAGAACGGGAAGCTTCTATCTGATCCAAAGGATTCGAGAGCTCTACGTACGAAGGCAACATGGTTCACTTTGTACGAACACGGAACGCTATTTAGAAGAACGTTGGATGAACCATAGGCAATATGCTTGGGACCGGGGGATACCGACTATGTCCTGCGGGAAATTCACGAAGGCACTTGTGGAAATCATTCCGATGCCGAATCATTGGTTCCCAAAGTTATCAGAGCAGGGTACTACTGGGTCGATATGGAGAAGGACAAAAAGGAGTTTGTTGAAAGTGTGACAAATGTTAGAGGTATGCGCCAATGATTCACCAGCTCGGGGAGCAACTCCACTCGGTCTTATCCCCATGGCCGTTCATGAAATAGGGAATAGACATCATTGGCCCTCTCCCGTAGGTCCCAGGTAAAGCTCAATTTATTTTATTTATGACTGATTATTTTTCTAAGTGGGTTGAAGCACAGGTTTTCGAGAAAGTCAGAAAAAAAGAAATCATTGACTTCATTTGGGACCACATTATATGTCGATTCAGGATGCCTGCCGAAATCGTGTGTGATAATGCAAAGTAATTCATCGGCAACAAGGTAACTAAATTTCTCAAAGATCACAAGATCAAAAGAATTTTATCGACAACTTATCACCCTAACAGGAATGGACAAGCCGAATCGACCAACAAAACCATTATTTAAAATCTTAAGAAAACGTTATTCGATGCCAAAGGAAAATGGAGAGAGATACTACTCGAGGTTCTTTGGGAATACCGCACAACGTCGAAGTCCAGTACGGGAGCAACACCGTTCTCGTTAGTCTATGGCGCCCCGTCGAGGCGGGGAACCTAGCTTCAGGTTTCGATATGCAACAGAATAATCGAATCACGAGGCCATGAATATGAGCCTAGAGTTGTTGGACAAAAGACGTGAAGCCTCCCTCATTCGATTGGCCGCACAAAAACAACCGATCGAAAGGTACTACAATCGAAGAGCCAATTTTCGGAATTTTAAAATCGGGGACTTGGTGCTAAGAAAAGTCACCCTCAACACCCAAAATCCGAATGAAGGAAAACTTGGTCCAAAATGGGAGGGACCGTATCAGGTCCTTGACATCATCGGAAAAGGATCCTACAAGCTCGGCACGATGAACGACAAATAATTACCTAACAATTAGAACGTATCGCTCCTAAAATGATACTACTGCTAAGGTACGACCCTTCCGTTTTCATTTATATTTTAAACTAACCATTGCAGGTGTTCGATCAGGAACGACGATGGATTCTTCAACACGAAGTCTTTAGGTCTGAAAGCACGCATTGCAATCTTTTTCCCTTAGACCGGTTTTGTCCCAAATGGGTTTTCAGGAGGTTTTTAATGAGGCAACCATTGATCGGGCTAACTTAGAACAATTCAACAGTATCCGACGCTTCTTTACAATCGACCTCAAATACTGGGGGGCATTTCCCTCGAATGTCAACTTAGTTGGTAGGAAATTACTTCATGACATCGGGGTCTAGATAGGTAAATTTTGTAAGGGACAAACGGTCGAACGAACCATGCCCGTATAGGATGCTTGAGCCCTGATACAAAACATGTACGCATGTATAATCATTTATTAAGAGAAGTATATTTCCTTGCCAATATCTCATGTCTTAGAAAAATTTTCTATTTCACAATTTCGTACTCTTGATCTATTATGTAAATAGGCTTAAGGGCCGATCATAACTGGAGTTTGAACAATTACCCCCATGCTCAGGCACGAGAACTGCCGTCCGAAAAATAGACGAGATCAAATTATTAAAACTTCGAGATCATAAGACCTTAAAGGCAACCCTCGATTTTTATAGGCCATGGCCACCCTACTCGGGGACTAGCACTTCGGGCAAGCTCGAAGTGAAATGGGAAAATAATCCCAAGAGGAAAATCCCGAATTAAAAAGGCTACGACCAAATTATCATGGTTCGAAGACGTCCGAATTCCGTAATAAAATAGGCCTTCTAATTTTTTTTCATAAACTGGTTAAAAAGGCTACCCTAGGCAAAATCATAAAGGGCTTCAATAATATCAAGCCTTGAAAACTCTAATGAGTACAAAATTGTTCGAACTTTCTAACAATTCCTTATTTCATGCTAAGGCATTACAGATTTTACAAATACAAATGATAGAATCTTTTCAAAGCCGAAAAGGGGAGAAAGCCATAAACATTTTTTTTACAAAGGCCATTTCGGCCTATTATGAAAGCCTAAGGGCCAATTTTTGCTTTGAGCTCGAGAAACCATCCTCGCTCAAACAAAAATCGAAGGGTTGCCTCACCTCGAGTTTGAGAAAGCTCTCACTCAATCATAAAATCTATGCTAGTTCGGTTTCGCCTAAACCCTGGAGCTTAGAATACATTTTCATAAGGCAGACATGAATGCAATTTCATAAGGCATAAATGAAGCAAAAATTTCATAAGGCATAAATGGAACAAAATTGCACAAGACATAAAGGAAGAAATTTTTTTATATATGTCAAAAGTTATTTACAAGGACAGCATGGCCCGATTGCAATTCTATACAAAAATCCGAAAATGAAGCATAAAAGAGAGATAGTACCTAGTCTTCTCCAGGAGCGATATCTTCACCCTCGAGGTATTCTCCACTCTCGGACACACTCATGCTCCCGGAATCATCATCATTAGGAGAGGCCAATGCTTTGACTTCAACTTCAAGGTCTTTTGCATTTTCGATCGCGATAGTAAGATCGAAGCCACGAGCGTGGATCTCCTCAAGAGTCTCCCTTCGAGACTGGCATTTGGCATTCTCGGCAACCTAATATGCTCAAACCTGAGCAACCTCAACAACTTCTTTTGCTCGAGCTTGAGTGGCTTCAGCGTCAAACTGGTAGACGACCGCAATTGCCTCAGCCTCGTCCTTGTCCATCTCAGCCTCAAATTTGGCCACTGTAAGTTCCGACCAACTTCTCTCGATTGGAGGTTGCTGAACCCAACTGAGTTTGGAGCTCCTCGATTTTCTTGGTTTGCACCAAGTTCTTCTCTTTCATGCCTTGGAGTTGGCTTTCAGCCGAGGATATCTGAGCTCGAGCAGCCTTCTTTTCTGAGGCAAGGTGGTCCATGTTTTTCTTCCATCTATGGTCTTCGCCTCCACTGCATCCACTTCCTAACGAAGTTGCCTAATTATATCGAGCTTTTGTTGAACCTGTGGGATCAAGCTATTAGCCACCACGCTCGAATCAGTGTCACTGTTATCTACGATTGTTTTTACCTGCTCGACCAGGTAAGTCTGTTCTTTCTGATCCGCCTCTAGCTCAGCACAACGGCCCTTTATTTCCTCCTCCCTTTTCTCACTGACAAGTTTGAAGGTGTCCTTCTCCTCAGTAAGCCTTCGAACTTCGGCCTCATATTGACTCAGCTCCCCTCGAGATCGAAAGAAAGCTTTGTGATGAAGCACCGAGGCTTATAAAATAGAAAAGAAAGAGTTATACGAGAAGAGAAAAACTCAAGTATAAAGATGTATATTGACAAAGGGAGTAAGGGCTTACCCGGTTCAGAGCTTGTTGAGACTCGTTAAAAAAACAATGCGCTCCCACCTTGTCCATCAGAGCTTGGCCTTCCTCCGTGACCAAAATCTGGAGGTAACTAGCCGTCCCTACGGGGGCGGCAAAATCTCGTGCATCCTCCAGGATCGAGATGATGATTGTTCGTTTGCACCCGGGATCGATACTAGGGGCCGGGAACTGGCTGGTCAATCTGAAACTCGAGGACTTTTCATCTGAGATCTTCCTTAGTACCTCCAAGTCGCTCAGGCTAGCGACATCGTCAACCCCAGAGATGTAACCACGGAAAAGGGTCCTCCCCTCCATGGGCTCCTTCTACGTAAGGAGTCTTCATGGACCGGGACTCCCTAATCATTTCCTCGAAGAATGAAGGAAACGACGGGGAGTCTCCGATATTTGTTGCCCCAAGTAGATCCTTTGGGGAATTCTCTCTGTCTCGCAAAATCTTGAGGCCGGCCGTTGCAACAGCATCCACCGCCTCCTCACAGTCCTTCTCACTTCGAGGTGAGGCACCTTCGACCTTAGCCGACTCGGGGAATTCGTCCAAATCTTCTCCCCAAACCCCATCAGCTTGGGGTAAAATTTCTCCATCTCCTACCGACTCAGTGGCCTTCTAAGCCTTGGTATTTGTCCGCACTCGGGCCACCAACCCGGAATCTTCTTCTCTTTATTCTTCATCTTCCTCCTCCCTTAGAAGTTGGGCTGACTCCACAAACAAGGGGATGACATTCTGCTTAGGCTTACGAGTCGCTCTCTTTTTAGGCTCTTACCCCTCGAAGGTCGAGGGCCTTTTACTCTTGCTCTCTTTTGCCGGCTTCAGGATAAGGAGTGAGGCTTCTTCATCACTGGACAAGGGCCTCATGGTTGCATCTTTTTCGAGACCTGCAGACAATGAAACTGAGTAAGTTCAGAAGGATGTTTTAATAAATCATCAAATGCAGGAATGAGACTTACCATGATTTTTAGCCTCCCACCGACCCTTTGATGGGTCGCACCATGCGCGCTTGGCATATGATAATGTCGAGACCAGGCTCTTAACCCAGCTCTCAAGATGTGGAACTGCACTCGACATCCAAGCAACAGCTACATCGGAAAAAATACCGACAAGATGAAGAAGTAAAAATAGCAAAGAGAAACTAAGGACGGAGACATGCTTACGTTTCATATTCCATTTCTCGGGAAATGGCATGCTCTCAACCAGAATTAGGTCCATGGTCCTCACTCGGATGAACATGATCCTCATCAATACTCGAGATGAGTGTCTTGGTGGCCCGGTGTTGGAGTTTTATTAGCCCGCCTCGGTAAAGCTGAGGGCTATACAACCTTATTAGATGATCGGGGCTGAAATGGAGCCCGTCAATTTTGCTCGCAAAGAAATGGAGAAGTATCACAATCCTCCAAAAGGAAGGGTGAATATGGTCGAGGGTCACCTGATACTTCTTGCAGAAGTCTATGATGATCGGATCGAGGGAACCCAACGTGAAAGGGTAAGTGTAAACACTCAGGAACCCTTCCACGTGGGCCTTGATCGCCTCTTCAGGGGCCGGTATCACAACCTCTTTGTTTTCTCAGTTGCAATACTTCCTCACTTGTTCAAGGAAGCCTTTTGATATCGAGTATATTATCTCGATATCAGTTCATATCAACCAGGGACCAATGCGGTTTTCTCGATTTTAAAGTCGGAACTGATGAAACCCCCGAGAACACACTCCTCAGGGCGCGGCTCCGCCGTTGTTTTCTCGCGGGCCGGCCGAGATGAGGAGGAGGTTTCTCTTTGATGAATAGTTTTATACGTCTTAGCCATTTATGAGGGTAAAGACGAATTGAGATTGTGATATTTGATGCTTTAGAAGGAACAAACAATAGAACTCAAAGATTAGAAGCTTGAAGAACGCAGAGAACTTTGAAGATTATAGCATAAGAGATTGGAAATAAAGTTTTAAAGAATGGAAAATGGACCTATTTATTGGTTTCACGGTGATGATTCAAAGCTGGTAGTGGCCGACCATCGACTAACGCACCTTAAATGCTTGGGGAACTGTACCGGCAGAATGTTTTGTTCATCTCTGTCGCTTATGTAATAGTGCTGACATCATGACAAATCAGGGTAAAGTTTGGAGTCTCAATTTGTTTCTTGTCATTACACTCCAAAAAAACGAGGGGAATATCTGTGTACGGTCAAAATCGGGCTCACCCGATTTTGTTTGACTAATCGAGACCAGGATAGTAGGTCGAGAATCGGTCCCGTATTATATCAGGCCGAGATGTGAATGTGCGGTACCGAGCTCGGGACTCGACGGAACGATCGAGATCGAGATCAGCCAAGATCGAGACTAAACAAGATAGATATCGAGAGAAACCGAAGAAAACCTACTAACGAAAAGCCGAGATATCTGTGACCGAGCAAGAATCGTGGGTGAAATCTCGACACGAATTAAATCAAGAACGGTTATTTAGCCAATCATGAGATTTCCTTCTATATTTGGAATTGTACCATAAGTAGAATTCCTCTACTATTTAAAAGGGGGGGGGGTGGGAGGTTCTAATCATTTGTAATCATCTAACTCTCGCGTATCAAAGTAATAATATACATTTTTGTCTCTTTAGCTCTCTTGTTCTTCAGTTCAGTTCATATTTCTTAATTAAACACTTTGCCGGTTCGAGGGTGATCTGGTTCGAGGGCCAAGTTGCATTTTATACTGGTTTGCTTTATTTTACAGTCAATTTCTAGCATTAATCATCTTATTTATCAACTTGTGCTAGGTGAAATCACATATCCTTAAAACCACTTATAAGTTTAATTGTTATCCTATTTTAAGGGTAAACACGATTATATCAAAATTGAATTCAGATGGTAGTTGTAAATATAGTTCATGCGATAGTGGTAGTGGTGGTGTGATCAGATATATCATCTATACACATACAATTAAGTTGGGAGTTTCTAGCAGTAATTGGGCTGAAGCTACTATGTTACTAATAGGTGTTAGAAAAATAGCTGATAATATTGACCAAGAACAAGAAGGAAATAAAGAATAACTTACTGTGTCGTGGCAAGCGACTGCCTTGAAAGCGATTTTGACCCGACTAGGTGAAAATCGTTAAGACCGGTCGCTCTCCAATGTTCCACGACACATCCAACACAAGCACTCGTCGCTGAAAATTTGGAGTTTGCACGAAAGAATTTCCAAGAAACTGACTGAAGAAGAAAAACAGAAGGTGAAGGTGTTTTCTGTGTTAGATAATTCACAAAGAAAACTATTTTTTAGGCAACATTGTTGGACAGTTACAATTGAAGAAATTAATATGTAATTGTTACATAAATTTAAATATATCGCTCCAATTTACGTGAACTTGTTTGACTGGGCACGAAGTTTAAGAAAAATGAAGACTTTTGGAATTTGTGGTCCTAAACAAGTCAAAAAGGGGGTCCAGAGTATTTGTGTGGTTATAAAAGCTTCTCATTAAGGGAAGAATTGGAAGTTTAAGCTAAATTATTTTCAAATTTAGAAAGGAGTCATTCTTTTTGGAACGGACCAAAAATGAAATAGGTTCACATAAACTGGAATATTAAACACAATTCTTACAAACAAATAAATTAGACGTTACATAATTTAATAAATGAATTTGGACATATTCTGGTAAGCGTGTTTTTGGCCACTTTTCTTGTAAGCTCAAAAATGAAAAAATAAATTTTTTTAGTAAAATCAGATTTGGATTAGGCCTCACATATATCTCACACGTGATAAGTGTGGATTTTAACCACTTATTAGTAGCTTCTTACTTTAGTTTTAGTCAGAAATTGTTGATTTTTGTTCCCAAAATAAATGAAATTGTACAAAATTGCACGCATGATCGGAGAATAGAACCTCAACGAAGAAATACAACTCAAAAAGGAGCATTCTGTCTCATAAGGCAAGAAGGAGTGCAACAGTCCAAAAGTGCGATCCGTAGAAGAAATTCTACGCCTGCAAAGAAATTGTACATCGTAGAAATACCTCTGCGGCCGCAGATGCTGATACCCAATTTTCCCTCATATTTTCATATATATATATATAAATTCTACGCCTGCAGAAGAAATTGTACATCGTAGAAATACCTCTGCGGCCGCAGATGCTGATACCCAAATCGCTTCAAATCCTTGACTTCTCTGATTATTCTGTCTATGTTCATCATTTGCTCTTTGTAAGTACAAATATTTCTATATCTTTTGGTGATTCTTACCTACCCTAAATTAGGGTTTTCAGAACTCTTTCAATCGAATCCAAATGGGTTCGATTCTCTAATTTTAAGTGATATTCTGTTTATATTTGTCCTATTCCGTGTGATTTTTGATTTTTATTCTGTCGATTTTACACTTTCCCTAAAATTAGAGTTTGAGAATTTTCTCTTTTCCTTACTTATTCTGATTGCATGTGATGATTCTTTCCTTTCTCATGTTTAATTGATGATTTTCCTTGTTTGTATATAATTTCTACTAGTATATAAACCCCTCCACATTCCCCTTTGAGACTTGAATCGTTAATGTTTACTAAAGAACTGAAGTTATCACTCTTTGTTCTCTGAATACTCTTGTTCTGGTTCCCGGCCGGCTGAAAGCCAAGGCCAAAAATTCTGATTTCCTGCTACTGTGGACTTTGTTCTTTCTTGTTTTTTGCTTAACTGGTGAGTTGCTGAACTTTTGTCACTTCATTCCTATTTACTTATCATTTACATATGTTTTCGCTTCTGAAGATTGTAATTTAATATGTTTCCGGTCTGTTCTTGTATGCAATCCTGATAGCTTTACTTTAATTTTTGATCTCTGTAATCTTCACTTCATTATGTTGGTAATCTGAAACATGCCTAAGCCTAATTCGAGTAATCAAGATTGTCTTAATTTCATTTAACCAATGTGTTACTGCTTGACATATATTTGGTGTTTAATCCTGCTTAAGGTTGTCCATTCTGTTATTTGAATATGCACCATGTGCATAATTTGAACTTCCTTTAGATTAATTGGTCTATTAGGTCAGACTTGAATGCTTAAACTTATTGTATGACATGATTTTATCTTCCCTTTCTATTCTGAATCTCTATAATAGCAATCTTGCATAGGTAGTATGTTTTAATTCTGTGTGAAGATCCTGTTCTATCAATCATGACTAGTTCTCAGTTAAAATACCCCTCAGCATGTTTTGGCTCACTTGATTCACTAATATGTTTTCATAATTTGTGCTTCCCTACTATGTCTAAATGTTGTTCTGCTGCCTGATGTGAAGTTAACATGGCTATCTTGTGACACTAGCACTTGTAGTTAGCATAATTTGGACCTCTTCCCTGTTATGAGTCCGTGTACTCCAATCTTGCAAACCTGTTTGTTAATGTGTAACTACTTATGCACTAGGTGTTGAACTTGTTCTTCTAAATCTTTGCTAATGTGTTGTTAAAACCTAAGGCTTGTTTGATTATTTGCTTTAAGTGCCCAACTTGACTATGTTTATATCATTAAGTTCTGTCCCTTAGATATTGTCCACCCTCCCTCATTATCACTTATGTCATTCTGAACTCCCTATTCCTAGCCGGCTGAAAGCCAAGGCTACATAGGTTCTGTCCTTTGACCTCCCTAGTGTGAGCACTTCTTGAGGTTCATTTGAGACCCTTGTGAACTCTGACATACTAGGACTTGGTCCCTAGTCTTTCCCCTGAATTATCTCTGATTAACCTCCCTAGTGTGAGTACTGCCCTGGGTCCTTGAATCCCTTGGGAACTCTAACACACTAGGGACTTGGTTCTATATAACTTTGTTTAATGCCCACTAGGTGAATCACTCAATTCCTGGTTGCCTTATGTCTATGAAGTTGTAATTTTGGGTTGTTATGAACTATGAGAATGAAGGCCTAGCCTATCCCGGTGTATCTTTTGGCCTGCTGTAGGCTCCCCATATTCTACTTTGTAATTTATTCTTTTCATTCTGGGTCTGTAATAATTATTGTAATGACATTTTGGGGGTATTAGTAAAAGTGGGAAAATGGGTTTTTATCTTATACTTGCATTAAAATGGGTAGAAATCGTGCCTATAGGTATTTTATTATGCTCAAACATGTTCAGTTGTCGTGTGTTAGAAATCATGACTATAGGTATTTTATTATGCTCAAACATGTTCAGTTGTTGTGTGTTAGAAATCATGCCTATATGTATTTTATTATGCTCAAACATGTTCAGTTGTCGTGTGTTAGAAATCATGCCTATAGGTATTCTATTATGCTCAAACATGTTCAATTATTATGTGTTAGCAATCATGTGTAGGTTCTTCATTTGGTTCAAATGTGTTCTACTTCTACTTGTTAGAAATAATGCCTATAGGATATTGTATGATTAGATGTGCATACAGGATCCTGTCTATATGCTTCCCAATCGACAAACTATAGAAATCATGTCTATAGGATCCAAAATTAGTTTTAATTATAGAAATCATGTCTATAGGATCTAAAATCAGTTTTAGATGTAGAAATAATGCCTATAGAGTCTGAATCAGTTTTACTTATCGTCCTACTCATTTCTTTAAGAGTTTTCAACACTGTGCTAATTATCATCACTAGAAACCATGCCTATAGGACTCGATTAACCAATTCTGAACCTATTCCTGTGATTACCATTGATAGTCACTATGCTAATCACCTAGACATCATGCCAATATGTTTAATATCTTATGCTTAAAATCAGTAGGCAACTATGTAGGTTTTAGAAATCATATTAAGAGAAAAAGGCTTGTAAAACTGCTTGCTTATTTAATTCAGTATCACATAGAGATCCTGCCTATATGTTTCTGCAACCTTAACTTATTAAAATTTGCAACTGTCAATGTTAATCAACTTTGCGTGCATTTGTTGTCTAAGTGCGGAGGCTAACTTGAGCCCTTATTTGCTTATACGTAAAAGTCCAAGTTGTTTTGTATGTCGCCTAGTTTTTCTCCTTTTGAGCAACCTAAGTTGAAGTCTAGAACCACCCCGAGATAGAGGTCCAAATGCCTCCCGGACCATAGGCATGGGATGGGTAGTACACACATAGGGCACGATTTAGAATCAACTAGTACGCTTTAGGTAAACAACTTAAAGATAGTAATCGAGTAGCAGGAGATGATAGTCTGTGCCCGCTGAATAGTACGAGTAACACCCCACTTCGAGGGGTTACGAAGTATTATTTATGTTGCACGTGGTGATCCTTTAGGCTAAAAAACATAGGACTCCCACCTTCATTTAAAAGTCAATCATTTTATTTGCCCAATTTTTGTTTCTTCTCCTTGTTTAGACTATTCATATAATTCAAGTTCGGTCAGGACCCACCGTTGTGGACCTCGAGGAGTTCCTAACACCTTCTCCTCGAGGTAATTTGAGCCCTTACCCTATCTTTGGTGATGCAACTGGTTAATCCAGAGTTATCTGCAAGTAGGTGCCCTAACGTACCTTAATCCATTAGGTGGCGACCCTCTCTTTTAACTCCCCTCCTTAAAAGAGTTGTCACGTGTCGAAACCCGATTTCTCGAGAAAAAGGGGAGCGATAGGATGGCGACTTTGCTGGGGATATATTTTAGGCTCTTACCATTGCGAACTTGGTCAATATGAATTAGTCTCTTCTGATAAGCGTGTCTTTATTATTTTACTGTTACTTGAATATCCCGCTCCCATTTTCCCTTTTACTGCTACATGCACGCCCTCTTCCCTATTTCCCCTTTATATGAACTCATGTGCAAATCTTCGCTTAATTTGGTTACAATGTGCATTTCCCCTTTATTTCCTAATCATGTTCACTGGATTCAAACTTTTAAAATTTGTTATATCATGTCTCTCCCAATTTTAAAATTTGTTATATCATGTCTCTCCCAATTTTAAAATTTGTTATATCATCCCCTTTATCTTCCCCGTTTTTCTTTCTTTTCTGTCTTTACGTTTATTAAATAATGCATTTATTGCTTTCATTGTGCAAAAGACTTGACAACGTGTTGTTTTATCTTTGCATAAAGAATGCTCCACATCATATTCCACTCGTGCATATTAATACCATAGCGGCACTTGATGAGTGTCCGCGCTCTTCCTAAATCACCCTTTTAAATTTGGAAAGGCTTATTTGCGGTAAAACTAGTCGATCAGCGGTGCACTCGATGATTCCGTGGCTTTACCTCTCAAGTTGTCCACTTGCGGGTACCGGTCTAGACTCTTATAGAAACCCCACTCTAATGTTAGCTATGCATGCATCATGTCTAAACCTAGTATGGGTTAGAACGCTATCTGCGTGGTAACGCTCCAAGGAAAACTTTGTCCAAAGCCCATGGGGATGTCCATAATCCCAACGGGTACAATCATGATATGTGTATTATTTGGAGAAAACATACCGATAACTTTATCTGTTTTGCATAAATGAGGCGCTAAGTCCCCAGGTTCGGCATGGTTCGAACTATCCCACCTCTGTTGCTATATTGGTGGGAAAATCTATCGCCAAGCGACAAAAATCATGTGAAAATAGTTCTCGGGAATTTACCTTCTTCATAGACATTTAACCAAACAAAGTACTGATCGAGGCCGCTACTATGTTCTGGGGGTGAAAAGAGGGCTGTTTTCCGTTCTGGTGACATAGAAATGACTCCCCTTCTAGAGGAAATAAGAGGCTTTGCTGGACTTCTCTGGGATAGCCCTAGTCTGTTGGTACCGAAAAATCGCACTTCTCGAGATTTTTTAAAAATGATGGGTTTTAGAAGGAATGATGAGTTAGTCTGCCTGAAGAAGTCTTATGTACCATTCGACTTCCTTTATGAGCCTTATGTGCACAGTAAGTCCTACCGTCTTTATCATGATGAATTTTTATCACCTCTCTAGGTTGGACTCATCGCCGGGTTTCTGTGTTCATTATCTGTTTCCTGGGGATGCTGGTATTCCCAATACAAGGAGAAAGGATTCACACTCGCTTAGATATAGTTACTAAGACCCTAATGGAAGGAATCGAGGGACATACTTACACTATTGTCCCAACTATTGTAGCAGAGATATATCGAGCCTTGGACTATTGCAAGAAAGGGTATAGGCATTTTGAGGGTTGAAATCTGTTACTGCAAATATGGCTGTTGGAACATCTTCAAAGGGGACAATACCGTCAAGAATTTCTGTGACGGCCATGGAATGACCACATAGCTTTTCACCATCCAAAAAGAATGAATGTTATCCCGGACAGGTTTGCACAACCAGGAAACGATATGAGCTGGGTACACTTCTTTAGCCATTTGACTGACGGCAAGGTCCATTGGATGTTCGAGTGGTTCCCTACTAGCGAATTCATCATCAGGTCAAGAGATGTTCCTCACCTAGTGCTAATCAGATTAAGGGTATCTATCCTTAAGCTCCTATCAGAGTCATAAGGCAAGCTGGGAGGAAACAAGTCATACCATGAGTCTCCAAGATGGTTCATTACAAAGCATATTTCCAGGGTGGTTCCATTCCATTCAAGTGCGAGGCACAACACATGTCGCATCTAAAGATCATTGTGGAAAAGGATACCATCAGTCCAGATCGGTATCATGCCGGCCATGTGTATTTTTACCCATCATGGTTGGTCGATGACATAGCAGGAGAAGTCAAGACAGGGATTGATTTGGGAAATAGGGTCATAGACGATGCTGCTGAGGCGCAGGTCAAATACAAAAGGTCACGCAAAAGGACTTTTGAATATGAGGTCAGACACTTGGAACAACACAAAGTGGACATGGAAGCAATAACTGAATGGAGAGGAATCACTACTAAATCAACATAGAGGTTGGAGTATTTAGAGCAGGGTATGATGGAGCTTGAGGGGAGGATAAGGAAAAGAATCGTGGATTGTCAAAATGCAGAGGGAAATGAAGGAGGACATCTAGCAAGGGCATTTTTGTTGTTGGACATGTGCGACCTGAGGAATCTGATCGATGGGGCTAAGAAGGCCAAGATCGGAGAAGGTCCCTCTGGGACCAAGTAGATTAGAATTGATATTTACTTATTTTCTAGAGTCATTTTAGAATTCGATTGTAATAAGGCAAATGCCACTAGTAAGTCTTTACAATTGTTGTCGTTTTGATAGAGATTTGGGCTATTTATCACATTAATGAAATTATGAAACTATCGGTATTAAGTTTCTCCAAATCTATATGTCGCTAGGCCTACCTCGGGCACAATGAGGTCCCCCAAATTAGGACACAAAATTTATAATTCCGCAATACATGTTTAAATACTGCAAATATCCTTTCAAAACTCCCTACTGGCTCGTTTACCTTTTTCTTTTCTTTGTTTTGATTATTCCCATCCCATAAGGTTGGTTCATGCATAATGGCATCATCAGCATATCATACCAGATCTAAAGGTCCTCCACCTCCTCCTCCTCCAAGTGATCCTAAAAGCAAGGGAAAAGCTAAGATGGATGATATGAGTGGTATCAGGAAAGACAACGTTACACACGTAGAGAATGTTGAGACTTCAGATGGTCGGAGTACCTCAACACAGAAGGATTTGGTTCTACGGTTGGAGCATAAGATATTGGAGTTACAAGGGGAACTTGAGTAGGTCCGTAACTTGGCAAACCTTTCCCTCACCTTGAACGTCCCAGATATCAACCAACAGAACGCCCAAAACCCAGCGCCTCTTCAAAACACACCAAACCAGCATCCGCAAAATCCTCCCGCACCTCATCAATATGCCACGCCTCCCCAAAATTCTAATCCTCCAACGGTACCGACTCCTCCTCAACACCAACATCATCCAACTCAATACCCACAAACTACCACCTTCCATACTCCTCAAAACACACCACAACCTACCCCTGATCCACAAAACTCAACCAATGATCACCACTACACCCAAATCCCTAGAATCCACCAAAATAACCCCATGTACGTAGAACCTCTACCTCACCCTTCACAACAAACCTCATACACACCAGAATTTGCCGAGAAGGACCTACTCATCAAGAATATGGCAGAGAAACTTAAGAAGCTCACAAGTCGAGTCCAAGTCGTCGAAGGGGGTAAAGGCATTGAGGGTCTAAGCTATGAAGATTTATTTATTCAGCCGAACGTAGAACTGCCAAAGGTTACAAATCTCCCAAGTTCGAAATGTTTGACGTAGCAGGTGACCTAAAGGTGCATCTGAGGACATACTGCGACAAGATCGTAGGAGTTGGTAAATACGAAAGAATCCACATGAAGTTTTTCATGAGAAGCATCACTGGAGACGCCCTATCTTGGTATATCATTCAAAATCCAAAGAAGTGGGTTAACTGGATTGGATCTCAAAGGGACACGATCGGAGAAACCAACATTTTCTTGCAAATGGGGCCGACTTGGTTTGATGTCGAATTCCAAGTACTCAACATATCCGCCTCATACAATTTAATATTGGAAAGACCTTGGATACATACCGATGGGGCTGTAGCATCCACTCTACACCAGGATGTGAAGTTCGAATGGAACTATCAGGAGGTGATCATTCATGGAGACGTGAGTAATCTCATTTACACCAATCAGACTGTGTCGGTTGTGGAAAATAAAAGGAAGTTGGGTGGAGAGACTTACCATCGCATTGAGCATGTTAATGCAATTGAGAAGGACAAGTGGTGGAGTAGCAAAATAGAAAGCATACTGGCATGGTAGGATATGAACCTGGAAAAGGGATCGGGAAGAATCTCCAGGGTATTTCCAAACCAATACAGTTAAAGCATCACAGTACAACCTTTGGACTTGGATATCAGTACACCTGGCATGGGTATCAGAATTGGTCGCCACCATGGCGCGGTCCTTACTACCATCTTGAGCAGCTAATACCATATTTGAGCCAATCCTTCCATCAAGCTGATATGATGTGGGGATCCGAAGAAGATGAAGTGCTAGCTGGTTTGAGGAATCTATTCTTAGAAGAGGAAGACATGGATTGCAGCGTAATAGTTGAGGAGAAGGAGGAGGAAGGCCTCATCATCCAGACATTGGAGAAGGGAGTTGTCCTCAGGAATTGGAAAGCCACACCATCAAGGGCCTGCCGAGTCCCAGGGTAGCCTGGCTACTAGTGTCATTTATTTTTGAAAATAATCCTTTTGAGCATTTTAAAACATTTTCAGTGTTTTGTTTTGGAAACATTGTTTAAATCATTAAAATCGTTTTTTGTTTGACATTTATCAATGGCTTAATGTTTTATTATTTAGTACTATTTTCTATATTTTTCTCTACAACATTACTATTTCTTATCTTGATGAACCAATGACTGTGACATGTAATGAGGCAACGCAACATAGGGATAGTGACTCGAAGAGATAGAAGAAGAAGATATAATACCTGAGGAATTTGTCAGAGAATTTGAGAATTTTGAGAATAAGCCTAAGTCCAACCTAGACAGAACTGAGAAAGTCAACTTGGGATATTTCGAAATAGTCAAAGAGACTCGCATAAGCATTCACTTGCCACCATCAGAAAAAGAAGAGTACACTCGTTTCCTAAAAGAATATGAATACATTTTCGCATGGTCGTATGATGATTTGACTGGGTTGAGCACATCCATAGTGGCTCAGAAGCTACCCACCAATCCGATGTGTCCGCCGGTAAAACAGAAGATCAGAAAGTTCAAGCCAGATATGAGTCTGAAAATCAAGGAGGAAGTCACCAAGCAGATCAAAGCTAAGGTTCTCAGATTAGTTGAATATCCGACTTGGTTGGCCGACATTGTACCGATTCCAAAAAAGGATGGGAAAGTCAAGGTGTGTGTCCACTATCGGGACCTAAATAGAGCAAGTCCCAAAGATGATTTCCTACTACCAAACATACAGATACTGATCGACAACTGCGCCAAGAATGAACTCCAATCCTTTGTAGATTTCTTTGCGGGTTATCATCAGATCTGGATGGATGAATAAAATGCCGAGAACACAACCTACATTACACCATGGGGAGTATACTGCTACAAAATAATGCCGTTTGGTCTGAAGAATTCTGGGGCCACATATGAGGGCCATGACAACTATTTTCCATGACATGATACATAAGGAGATAGAAGTATATGTGGATGACGTCATCATCAAATCCAAGAAGGGTACAGATCACATAACAGATTTGAGAAAATTCTTTGATCGGCTTCAGAAGTACAATTTGAAATTGAATCCCGCAAAATGTGCCTTTAGAGTTCCTGCAGGAAAGCTGTTATGATTTATCGTCAGCCGCTGAGGAATTGAGCTAGATCCGTCAAAGGTCAAGGCTATCCAGGATCTGCCGCCACAAAAGAACAAGAAAGACATAATGAGTTTCTTGGGGTGTCTCAACTATATCAGCCGCTTCATAGCACAATCAACTGTAATATGTGAGCCGATTTTCAAAATGCTGAAGAAGGATGCCGTAACCAATTGGACTGAAGACTGCCAAAAAGCTTTTGACAAAATCAAAGAATACTTGTCCACACCACCAGTCCTAGTTCTGCTAGAGCCTGGTAGACCACTGCTACTCTACCTCTCCGTATTAGATGGGGCTTTTGGTTGTGTCTTGGGACAACATGACGAGATAGGAAGGAAAGAACAAGTCATATATTATCTGAGTAAGAAGTTCACACCCTATGAAGCATGATATTCTCTGCTGGAACGCACTTGCTGTGCTCTGACATGGATAGCCCAGAAATTGAGGCACTACTTCTGTTCCTATACCACATATCTCATATCAAGGATGGATCCCTTAAAGTACATCTTCCAGAAGCCCATGCCTACAGGGAAGCCAGCAAAATGGCAGATATTGCTGAGTGAATTTGACATCGTTAATGTGTTTTTGAAGGAAGTTAAGGGACTAAAGTTAGCGGAGCACCTTGCGAAAAATCCTATAGGAGGAGAATACAAATCACTAAAAACGTATTTTCCTGATGAAGAAGTGTCATTCGTAGGAGAAGACATCGCCGAAGCCTACGACGGGTGGAGAATGTTCTTCGATGGAGCTGCAAATTTCAAAGGAGTGGGTATTAGAGCCGTTTTGGTGTCAGAAATCGGACGACATTACCCGGTGTCCGCAAAACTCAGATTTCCATGCAGCAATAATATGGCGGAATATGAGACTTGCATATTGGGGCTCAATTTGGCTGTCGACATGAATATCCAGGAGTTGCTGGTAATTGGTGATTCAGATCTGTTGGTACATTAGGGGCAAGGAGAATGGGATACAAAGAACACCGGGATATTACCATATCTATATCATATACAAGAGATGATGAAAGGTTCACAAAGATAGAGTTCAAACATGTCCCGAGAATCTAGAATGAGTCCGCAGACGCATTGGCCACTTTGTCCTCGATGATACAACATCCGGACAAGAATTTCATCGATCCCATTCGGTTAAGGATCCATAATCATCCAGCTTATTATGCTCATGTTAAAGAAAACAGATGGAAATCTATGGATTCACGATATCAAGGAGTACTTGGAAAAAGAAGAATACCCAGAGCATGCAAATCATACTCAGATTCGCACGCTCCAGAGATTGTCCAATCATTTCTTCCAAAGTGGAGGAATTCTGTATAGAAGGACTCCAGACCTAGGGTTATTACGGTGTATTGATGCCAGGGAAGCTTCCAAAACTACTTGAAGAGATATACGTTGGAACTTGTGGATCACACATGAATGGTTTCGTTTTAGCCAAGAAGATACTTTGAGCAGGATATTTTTGGATGACTATGGAAACAGACTGCGTATGGTATGTCCAGAAATGTCATCAGTGCCAAATACACGTAGATATGATACGGGTACCTCCAAATCAAATTAATGCAACAAGTGAAACTTGGCCTTTTGCCTCCTAGGGAATGGATGTCATCGGACCAATCGAGCCCGCCGCTTCAAACGGGCACATGTTCATTCTAGTGGCCATAGACTACTTCACAAAATGGGTTGAAGATGCATCTTACAAAGTTGTAGCCAAGAAAGTCATCGTAGATATTGTTAGAGATCGCATTGTTTGCAGATTCGGGGTGCCGGAGTCCCTCATCACTGACAACGCTGACAATCTCAAAAGTGACCTAATGAAATCTATGTGCGAGACCTTCAAAATCAAGCACAAGAATTCCACAACATACCGGCCCCAAATGAATGGAGCCATGAAGTCTACCAATAAGAACATTAAAAAGATATTGAGGAAGATGGTAGAAAATCACAAGAAATGGAAAGAGAAGTTACCATTTGACTTATTGGTATATCGTACAACAACCCGCACATCAACTGGGGCAACTCCTTATTTGCTGATCTACGGTATTGAAGCTGTCATTCTCGTCGAGGTAGAAATTCCTTCCTTAAGAATTATACAGGAAGCTGAACTAAGTGATGGAGAGTGGGTAAGGAGCTTCTATGAACAATTAGCTCTCATTGACGGGAAAAGAATGAATGCAGTGTGTCATGGTCAACTTTATCATAACAGAATGTTCAGAGCTTTCAACAAAAGGGTCAAACCTAGATAGTTCGCACCGAGGTAGCTGGTGCTGAAACAGATCTTTCCACATCAAGATGAAGCTAAAGGAAAATTATCACACAACTGGCAAGGACCCTACATGGTTCACAGAGTACTAACAGGAGGAGCACTCACACTCGCAGAAATGGACGGAGAGATTTGGCCAAAGCATATCAGTTCAGACGCAATCAAAAGATATTATGTTTAAGCTGTTTACATTTATGTAACCTGTTGTAACTGAACAACGCTTGACCTTATTTCCATTTAAGAGGGATACGTAGGCATCCCTGTGGGTTCAGTCACAATTCAATAAAATTTTCATTTTCCCCAGCATCAGAAACTGGGGCAGAATTTTGAGGAGGACCCTCAAAATTCTGGAGTAAGTCTAGCCGACGTCATCATATGCAGAACAGTCAAAAATCGTCAGAATAACTGGGGCAGAATTTTCAGGAGGGCCTTCAAAATTCTATTGCAAGGAGGCCGCAATGTCTCTAATAGTGTCGCATTTGTTGGTTCATCTAATTAATTTAATATTGCTTATTACTATGTTTTAAACAACTATGCACGCATACTTTTTGAAAAACTTTATTTTATGAAATAAGTCGAATGCTACCCCTAGTAACTCGAGCATGATTTCAATGCGGAGCAAAGCAAAGCAAGTATATGGAGGCACGAACCAGCCCCCCGTAAAACTCACAATTTTTCTCTAAATGCAGGAACAAGGAATAGCCACAAATACGTGCACATCTCAGAATCATTGTCTTCATAACGACAAAGCTGTCAAGAGCAAATATATCTCCAGCTAAGAAATACTCTATTCCTACTTATTATTTGTTCATTTCATAAGATTAAGCACTGTCTCTATCTTTGCATGAGGCTAAGCCCTGCCTCCTTAATTGCATAAGGCTAAGCACTTCCTTTCCCCCTTGCATGAGGCTAAGCACTGTCTCCATATTTGCATGAGGCTAATCCTTGCCTCCTCAATTGCATAAGGCTAAGCTTTGCCTTCCCTTGCATGAGACTAATCTCTGTCTCCATCTTTGCATAAGGCTAAACCCTGCCTCCTTAATTGCATAAGGCTAGGCCTCTGCCTTCCCTTGCATGAGACTAAGCACCATCTCCATCTTTGCATAAGTCTAAGCCCTTCCTCCTCAATTGCATAGGCTAATCTATGCCTTCCCTTGCATGAGTTGCATGAGACTAAACACTGTCTCTATCTTTTCATGAGGCTAAGACCTGCCTCCTCAATTGCATAAGGCTAAGCTCTGCCTTCCCTTGAATGAGACTAAGCCCCGTCTCCATCTTTGCATAAGGCTAAGCCCTGCCTCCTCAATTGCATAAGGCTAAGCTCTAACTTCCCTTGCATGAGACTAAGCACTGTCTCCATATTTGCATAAGGCTAAGCCCTTCCTCCTCAATTGCATAAGGCTAAGCTCTACCTTCCCTTGCATGAGATTAAGCATTGTCTCCATCTTTGCATGAGGCTAAGCCCTGCATCCTTAATTGCATATGTCTAAGCACTCCCTTCCCCCTTGCATGAGAATAAGCAGTGTCTCCATCTTTGCATGAGGCTAAGCCCTGCCTTCCCCCCGCACGAGACTAAGCATTGTCTCCATTCCTGCATGAGACTAAGCACTATATAATAACCACAAATGCTGAACTATTCAAAACTTTACACTATTCTCTACCTCAGGGCTAAGATCTGTCCCGATCTTACACAAAAAATTCTATTTTTCAAGCATCACGTCTTTGCATCTCATAGGCTGAAATACTGCCATTTTGTCCGAAGGCATCATTTTCATAGCCGGAAGACACCATGACATGGATTGAGGATTTCTCAATATTTCACATCATTATTCAAAGGCATAATAGTTCATAGGCACCATCCTCATAGCCCGAGAACATCATTTCATGGCCTGCGAAACCTTTACCGCTTAATTTATAGCCCAGGACATCATGGTCTGAGGACACCATCCTCATCGTCTAAAGATAACTCTCATGGTACAAAGGGAATTTTCATCATGTTTAAATTCGTTCAATAATATATATATACTCTCATGCATCGTGTTTTAAGTTTGCACGTGATCCAAGAAGTAACCATTCTCCTAACGGGAGCAATCTTTGCTCTGGTTTCCACTCAACGTTCATATCTTGCAACTGTTTCAAATGTAACCAACCACCGTCTGTTACCCATTTCCATATGATAACCATTCAAATATCCATTACCATTCCCAGATACATTCATTTACAATCCCAATATCGTCATATCCAGAAGGGTTTGTTCAATCTTATAACAACTCCATCAGTTTCTTCCACCGTTGGATCCAGAACTACACATGGCCTGATTCCTGTGAAATCAGGGATATGTAGGCAACCCAGAAACCAGGGCTCGACCTATATTTTTCAAAATCACCTCATTTGGTCAAAATCGATCATCATTTTTTTACCCGACAACTCTTTCATCCTTCCCGGGTAAAGAGAGGCAACTGTTGATACCCAATTTTCCCCTCATATCTTCAAACATATATATATACTTTCAAAATAGTGCATATGCATCATCATTTGATTTATAAACACACACAGGTATTTTTCATAATTTTTCATAATTTTTAAAAGCTTTAAATTAATTTATTTCTTCATTTTTATTATATAAATATCCAATAATTACCGTCCAAATTATTTTTATGATGATTTAATCATATAAACTTATCATTTATACCAATGTGAGGTTTTAAATATTTTTCAGTGCATTACCCATAATAACATTTGCATTTTAAGGCTAATTGCTCATTTTTGCAATAATAGCTCATATACATGTAAAATTACATTATTTATGCAGAAAATAACTTTTTATATTTTTTATAATGCTAAGTTATTATTTTTAATAATTTTATTGCATAAATAGTATTTTGGTTATTTTATTAATTACTTTTATAAATTATTTTTGCTAAATATTAGGTATTTCAATAATAGCCTAATTTTTAAACCTATTTTCGGACCTAATACACCAACCCAATAACCCCATCCCAAAATCATCCAAATAAACCCGACCCAACCCCATTTTAAATCGTGGTCGTTGATCTTTAAGATCAACGACCCATATCTATTCCCTCCTTTTAATTAACCTAACCCGCCCCAAACCCTACCATTCCATATCAGACGCCGGCTTTGAATCCTCTCCCCTCTTCTTCTACGAACCCTAGCCACCGTGTCTCTCAACCTCTCCAAATCCGGCTCTAAAATGAAATCAATCGTTCATTCACTAACCTTATTGATCTCCTCTCACTACTGGTTGTTCGTCTATGGTCTTACCTAGTTGCTTGCCTAAACATGGAAAGAATATATCATCAAAACCAAACCAAAATTGGTTCACATCCTTGACTTCTCAGATTATTCTGTCTATGTTCATCATTTTCTCTTTGTAAGTACGAATTTTTCTATATTTTGGTGATTCATACCTACCCTAAATTAGGTTTTCAGACCTCTTTCAATCGAACCCAAATGGGTTCAATTCTATGATTTTAAGTGATATTCTGTCTATAATCGTCCTATTCCGTGTGATGTTTGATTTTTATTATGTCGATTTTACACTTTCCCTAAAATTAGGGTTTGAAATTTTTCTCTTTTCCTTACTGATTCTGATTGCATGTGATTATTCTTTTCTTTCTCATGTTTGATTGATGATTTTCCTTGTTTGGATGTAATTTGTAGTACTATATAAACCTCCCCATTCCCCTTTGAGACTTGAATCGTTAATGTTTACTAAAAAACTGAAGTTATCACTCTTTGTTCTTTGAATACTCTTGTTCTGGTTGCTGGCCGACTGAAAGCCAAGGCTAGAAATTCTGGTTTCCTGCTACTGTGGACTTTGTTCTTTCTTGTTTTTCTCTTAACTGGTGAGTTGCTGAACTTTTGTCACTTCATTCCTATTTACTTGTCATTTACATATGTTTTCTCTTCTGAAGATTGTAGTTTAATGTGTTTTCTGGTCTGTTCTTGTATGCAATCCTGATTGCTTTACTTTAATTTTTGATCTCTCTAATCTTCACTTCATTATGTTGGTAATCTGAAATATGCCTAAGACTAATTCGAATAATCAAGATTCTCTTAATTTCGTTTAGCCAATGTGTTACTGATGTGAAGTTAACATGGCTATCTTGTGACACTAACACTTGTACTTAACATAATTTGGACCTTTTTCCCTGTTATAAGTCTGTGTACTCCAATCCTGCAAACCCGTTTGTTAATGTGAAACTACTTATGCACTAGGTGTTGAACTTGTTCTTCTAAATCATTGCTAAATGTGTTCTTAAAAACTAAGGCCTGTTTGATTATTTTCTTTATGTACCCAACTTGACTATGTTTATACCCTTCAGTTCTATCCCTCAGCTATTTTCCACTCTCCCTCATTATCACTTATGTCATTCTAAACTCTCTATTCCTAGCCGGCTGAAAGCCAAGGCTAATTAGGTTCTGTCCCTTGACCTCCCTAGTGTGAGCACTGCTTTGGGTTCATTAGAGACCCTTGTGAACTCTAACATACTAAGACTTGGTCCCTAGTCTTTTCCCTGAATTATCTCTGATTAACCTTCCTAGTGTGAGCACTTCCCTGGGTCCTTGAAGCCCTTGAGAACTCTGACACACTAGGGCCTTGGTTATATATGCTCAACTTTGTTTTATGCCCACTGGGTGAATCACTCAATTCCTAGATGCCTTATGTCCATGAAGTTGTAATTTTGGGCTGCTATGAACTATGAGAATGAAGGCCTGGCCTGGCCAGGTGTATCTTTGGGACTTCTGTAGGCTCCCCATAGCTATTCTACTTTGTAATTTATTCTATTAATTCTGGGTCTGTAATATTTATTGTAATGAAATTTTGGACTATTAGTAAAAGTGGGAAAATGGGGTTTTGATGCGAGACTAAATTGCATAGTTTAACATGTGATATACCTTACATTTTATGC
>ML303182.1:0-33903 GCA_005239505.1 Nicotiana paniculata | reverse complement strand
CATATATTGAGTAAACTATATTCAAGGTTAAATTAATGTCGAATAACAATATCCATGGCTAAACCAACACCCCAGAACAATGGGTGTTTAGCCACTCATGCTATAACCAAACAATTGCATAAGTGTTGAATGAATTGAAAATACTAGATTAAGATGAAGAAAACTGATAATCCTTGCTCCTCCAATGATCTTGTGTGTGTATTTGCTCTCCAAAAACGCCTCCCTCTCAAAGATGTGTTCTTGGGTCTATTTATATGGTTGGGATAAACCCTAACCGTGTAAGAGACTTCTATTCTCACTTGGAAACACTTAAAAACCTTTAAAACTCGGAGTTCACTGAAACAGGTACCCAGGCGTTTGAAGGGTAACGCCTCGATAACGCCTGGTACCCCCTGGCGTTTGGATGATAACGCCTGGCTAACACCAGGCACCCCCTGGCGTTTGGAGGATAACGCCTAGCTAACGCCAGGCACCCCCTGGCATTTGGAGCCAAACGCCTGGCTGACGCCAGGCTTGTCCCGGGTCATTCCTTTTCGACTCTTGAGTGTATTTTCCGACGTTTATGCTCTCATTTAGCTCGGCTTCCGTTTCCAACTCACCTACACATTACATAAACCCAATTAGGCACATACGACGTGTATTTTTATCATTAAAGAACATAAAATGCAAGGTATATAATGCTTAAAATCATGAATACCTTGGGTACACTGCCCGAGGGTGGGGTCCAGCCTGTAGCAGTAGCACCTGAGCCCAGACCAGCTGCGGACGGTGATCCGCATAAGTTATTTGACAAATGGACTCGACTGCACCCTCCGGTCTTCGGGGTAGAGCGAGGCGAGAATGCCCAGGATTTCATTGACAGGTGCAGGGACAGACTGCACAACATGAGGATACTACAGTCCCATTGAGTGGATTTCACTACCTTCCAGTTGGAGGGCAGAGCTCGTAGGTTGTGGCAGTCCTAAATTCTCAGCAGGCCAATAGATTCTCCTCCTGACACTTGGGAGCAGTTCACGCAGATGTTTCTGGATAAATATATCCCACCCTATGAGAGAGAAGAGCCGTGGTATCAGTTTGAGCGGCTAGATCAGGGACATATGTCAGTGACAGATTATGAGGCCAGATTTTCAGAGTTGTCTCGCCATGTAATTATGATAATACCTACTGATGCAAAGAGGGTGCAGAGATTTGTGGTCGGGTTGCATCCAGGTATTAGGGCCTCCATGGATCGAGAGGTGGAGATGGGTACTCCTTATCAGCTCATGGTAGAGATTGCTCGCAGGATCGAGAGGTATCGGTCGAGGAGCAGGGGCAGCAGGAAAAGAGGGATAGATTCTCTGGAGATTTCAGAGGTGCCCCAGTTAGGGGCAGAGGTCAGTTTAGCAGTACTCAACCGAGCATGCCTTCATATTCAGCACCTCCACCACCACCCCGAGGTATTCTAGCGAGGCCTCATTTCAGCGCCATGCGAGAGCGTTCCTACTGTCCTCCAGCCATTCAGAGTTTACCCAGTGGTCATCCCATTCATCCGAGATCCTCCAAGCCTTACTTGAGTGCTATGCTAGAGGGCTCACATCGCCCTCCATCCATTCAGGGTTCTTCTTCGGGGCAGCAGACTATGGTACCTGGAGGTTGTTACGAGTGTGGGGAGCCAGGTCATATGAAGAGGCATTGTCCCGGGTTTCGGGGCAAGGCCGTGCAACAGGGTTATCAGCCGATGGGTCAAGCACTAGCAGTCCGGCCACCTAGAGGTGGAGGACAGGTCGACAGGGGTCGTTTTAGAGGTGGAGGCCAGTCATGTGGAGGTCAGGCAGCTCCTGTTCGCTCCGGTGGAGCCCAGCCTTCTAGTGCTCCAGCTAGATTTTATGCCATTCCGGCCAGATCAGATGTAGTTGCCTCAGACGCCGTGATCACAGGTATTATCTCAGTATGTGGTAGAGAGTCTTCAGTATTATTTGATCCAGGATCCACCTATTCATATGTTTCAGCATTATTTGCTTATTTTTTAGATTCTCCTCGCGAGTCCTTGGATTCTCCTATATATGTTTCCACTCCTGTGGGTGATTATGTGGTGGTAGACCAGATCTATTGGTCTTCTGTGATCACATTTTGTGGATTCGGGATCAGAGCAGACCTTTTATTGCTCTACATGGTCGATTTTGAGGTTATTCTAGGCATGTATTGTCTATCTCCTTATCATGTCGTGCTAAATTGCCATGCCAAGACAGTTAGTTTAGCCATGCCTGAGTCACCTAGGCTGGAGTGGAGAGGTTCCTCAGTTAGTGCAGCCAGCCGGGTTATTTCATTCCTGAAGGCTCGACATATGGTCGAGAAGGGTTGTCTGGCCTATCTTGCTTATGTGCGGGACACCACCGCCGAGTCTCCGACGATTGATTCAGTGCCAGTGGTTCGAGAGTTTGCTGATGTATTTCCTTCAGACCTTCCAGGCATGCCTCCGGATCGAGATATTGATTTCTGTATTGATTTAGCTCCAGACACCCAGCCTATATCTATTCCTCCGTACCATATGGCTCCGAAAGAGTTGAAGGAGCAACTTGGGGAGTTATTGGCTAAGGGGTTCATCAGACCGAGTATATCGCCGTGGGGTGCTCCAGTTCTATTCGTGAAGAAGAAGGATGGGTCCACGCAGATGTGTATTGATTACCGCTAGTTTAACAAGGTCACCATTAAGAACAAGTATCCCTTGCCGCGCATCGATGATTTGTTTGACCATTTGCAGGGTGCTCGGGTTTTTTCTAAGATTTATTTGAGATCGGGATACCATTAGTTGAAGATTTGGGCCTCGGATGTTCCGAAGACTGCTTTCTGTACGAGATATGGCCACTATGAGTTCCTAGTGATGTCCTTTGGCTTAACTAATGCCCACCAGCATTCATGGACTTGATGAACATGGTGTTCAGGTCGTATATTGATTCCTTTGTCATTCTAATCATTGATGACATTTTGATTTACTCACGTAGCATGGGGGAGCCCGAGAAGCATTTGAGAGTTGTGCTCCAGACTTTGCAGGAACATAAGCTATATGATATGTTTTCCAAGTGTGAGTTCCGGTTAGTTTCCGTAGCATTATTAGGGCATGTGGTATCCAGAGAGGGTATCAAGGTTGATCCTCAGAAGATCGAGGCAGTTCAGAGTTGGCCGCGTCTTGCTTCAGCTACAGAAATCAGGAGCTTTTTTGTCCTAGCAGGCTATTATCGCCGATTTGTGGAGGGGTTTAATTCGATTGCAGCTCCATTGACTAGATTGACTCAGAAAAATACCCCGTTCCGGTGGGCTGACGAGTGAGATGCGAGCTTTAAGAAGCTCAAGGCGGCATTGACTTCTTCACCAGTCCTGGTATTGCCTTCCGGTTCTGGGATGTACACAGTATATTGCGACGCTTCACGCATTGTCTTGGGGTGTGTGTTGATGCAGGAAGGGAGAGTTATTGCTTATGCTTTGCGCCAGTTGAAGATTCATGAGAAGAATTACCATATGCACGATTTGGAGTTAGCGACGATTGTTCATACTCTTATGATTTGGAGGCACTACTTGTATGGGGTGTCCTATGAGGTTTATACAGACCACCGCAGCTTGAAACACTTGTTCAAGCAGAGAAATATTAATCTGAGGCAGCGCAAATGGCTTGAGTTGTTGAAGGATTATGATATCACCATTCTTTATCATCCGGGCAAGGCAAATGTGGTAGTAGATGCCTTGAGCAGGAAGGCAGAGAGTATGGGTAGTTTGGCTTATATTGCAGTAGAGGAGAGACCTCTAGCCTTGGACATTCAGTACTTGGCTAATCGCCTGGTGATATTAGATCTTTCATAGCCTCATCGAGTTCTAGCACATGTGGTTTCTCAGTCTTCGTTATTGGGGGATATTAAGGCCAGGCAGTTCGATGATTTGTGCTTAGCAGAGCTTCGGGAGACAGTGGTACAGGGTGGTGCCAAGGAGGTTACTATTGGAGAGGATGGTGTTCTGAGACTTCAGGGTCGTTTATGTGTTCCTAATGTTGATGGTCTAAGGGAGAGGATTCTAGAGGAGGCACACAGTTCTCGGTAATCTATTCATCCTGGTGCTACGAAGATGTATCGTGATTTGAAGTAGCATTACTGGTGGAGGCGGATGAACAGTGACATTGTGGAGTATGTGACTAGGTGTCTTAATTGCCAGCAGGTGAATTATGAGCACCAGAGGCCAGGAGCCCTACTTCAGCAGATGCCCATTCCTGAGTGGAAATGGGAGTGCATCACTAGGGACTTCGTGGTTGGGTTGCCTCGGACTTTGCGGAGGTTGACGCGGTTTGGGTCATTGTGGATTGATTGACAAAATTGGCACATTTCATTCCTGTAGCTACTATATATACTTCTGAGTGGTTAGCCCAGATCTACCTTCGGGAGATAGTCTGATTGCACGGTGTGCCGATGTCCATTATATCAGATCGAGGTCCTCAGTTCACCTCACACTTCTGGAGAGCATTGCATAGTGAGATGGGTACCCAGATAGACCTTAGCACATCATTTCACCCTCAGACTGTTGGCCAGTCGGAGCGTACAGTTCAGATATTGGAGGACATGCTCAGGACATGTGTGATTGACTTCGGAGGTCAGTGGTACCAACTCTTGCCTTTGACTGAGTTTGCTTACAATAATAGTTAACAGTCCAGCATCGAGATGGCTCCATTTGAGGCTTTTTATGGTCGGCGATGACGTTCTCCTATCGGGTGGTTTGAGCCTGGCGAGGCTAAGTTATATGGCACAGACTTGGTGAGGGATGCTTTAGAGAGGGTCGAGTTCATTCAGGAGAGGCTCCGCACAGCACAGTCCAGACAGAAGAGTTACGCGTATCAGAGGGCGCGTGATGTGTTATTTATGGAGGGAGACAAGGTTCTATTGAAGGTCTCACCGATGAAGGGTATTATGAGGTTTGAGAATAAGGGAAAGTTGAGCCTGAGGTTTATAGGCCCCTTCGAGGTGTTGAGGCGTGTTGGGGAGGTTGCTTATGAGCTAGGTTTACCTCCTAGTTTATCAGCAATTCATCCGGTCTTTCATGTGTCCATGCTCCGGCGGTACCATGCCGACTTCTCTCACGTGGTTGATTTCACCACTATTCAATTGGATGAGAGGTTGGGCTACGAGGAGGAGCCAATTGCTATTATTGATAAACATGATCGCCAGTTGAGGTCCAAGAGAGTTTCTGTGGTGAAGGTCCAGTGGAGGGGCCAACCAGTCGAGGAAGTGACCTGGGAGTCTGAGGAGGACATGCAGAGCAGATATCCGCACTTATTCAGCAATTCATATATGAGTCTAGACCCGTTCGAGGACGAACAATTGTTTAAGAGTGGGAGAATGTAACGACCCGACCGGTCGTTTTGGGTTACTGGAACCCGTTCCCAAAATGAAACTCCCCATAGCGTCTTATTGTGATTTATGACTTGTGGGGGTGGGTGGTCTGGGATTCGGAATTATTTAGAGTTGTAAAGGAACACTTAGTTCCTTAAGGTTAGCCTTTCTGGCCAAGTTTGACTTCGGTCAACATTTTGATTAAACGACCTCGGAATCGAGTTTCGACGGTTCTGGTAGCTTCGTATGAGGATTTGGGACTTGGGCGTATGTTCAGAATGGGTTTTGGATGACCCGAGAGCATTTCAGTGCACAATATTGAAATAAGAGTTTCCTTAAGTTCATATTGTGGTTTGGGATGTTTTTTGTGTTACCAAGGTCCGAATGGAATTACGAGACCGGGAATAGTTCCATTATTTCATTTATGATTTGCATGCAAAATTTGGTGTCATTCCACGTAGTATAGGTCGTTTCGGCGCATTGTTAGCGAATTCAAGAAACTTAAAGTTCCTAAGTTTGATTCTAGGGGTTTTGAGGTGTGATGTTGAGTTTTAGCATTGTTGTGGGTGTTTAAAGGCTCGAGCGAGTCCGTATTATGATTTAGGACTTGTTGGTATATTTGGACGGGGGCTCAGGTGGGCCCAGATGCCTCTCGGTCACCAAACGAGGCCAAAAACCAGCTGAAACAGTTGCTGGTGCACCTGATCTGGTGTGACCGCAGGTGCGGTTGCCTAGTCGCAGGTGCGAGACCGCTCATGCGGTCCCAGATTCGCAGGTGCGAACCCCAGGTAGGCTACTCAATTTTCGCAGGTGCGGGTACTTTCACGCAGGTGCGGACTCTTGCCCGCAGGTGCGAGCCCAGGCCCTTGTCCCATTTTCCGCAGGTGCGAGCTATTGCTCGCAGGTGCGAGACCGCAGGTGTGGTCCTTGAGCCGCAGGCGAGGAACCAATGTAGGCAGTGTGTTCTTTTAAAGCACGGGAAATGTTCACTTTTCTCCATTAGTCTTCCACCATTGTGGACCTAGATATCTTGGGAAAGGGCCAATCCATGTAGCTATTGAAAAGTAAGTAAATTCTACCCTAAAGTTAGTTAATGCATGAATATCTAGTTGAATTTACTACCTAATTAGTGCAAAATTAAGGATTTGAGTAGTAACCTAGGGCTTCCGAGAATTTAGAGAATTACCCGTGAATTGGCTATGAAATCATACCAAAATCATATATTAACGATCCTTAGGTTATGGGTGAGTGTTTCCTTCGAGAATTTTTGGAATCCGAGCATGCGGGCCCGGAGGTGGATTTTGGGATTTCTTCAAGAATGATGAATTGACTGAATAAGTAGGAGAATTCCATGCCTTGAGTATAATTTGATATATTTGTATAACATTGGCTAGTTTCGAGTCCTTAGGTGACAAGTTTGGAGTTTCGGGCGCGTTCTTGCTCCGGGAAGTAGATTCGACACGAGGTGAGTCTCCTTTCTAAGCTCGTAAGAGGGAATTGTCCCCATAGGTGATTTAAATGCAATGTGTGATGTTTGTGGGGCTACGTATATACAAAGTGACGAGTGTCCGTACGTAGCGACTATTATTATTATGTCCGAGTAGTTAGGCCCACATCATGCCGTGTGTTATTCCTCGTATGAATTATATGTTATGAATTCACGTGATATGTAGCATTGTTTCCCTGATATTTATGGAATTTGATAATTTGAAGGAGTTGATTATGGAAAGTAATTTTAAAAGAATATTGTGTGTGTATGTGACCGCTTCGCAATTTACATTCCGCGAGCAGTGTGCGATTTCCCCCTCGCATGGGAGCGAGCCGTACGCCATAGCGGATTGAAAGATGCAATTATGGTTCGGGCCGTTCAACCCTCGACAGTGCATAGATATGATTATTTTATGGCAAAGATGCACTTATGGTTCGGGCCGTTTGACCCTCGGCAGTGCATATATATGAGTACTTTATGAAAAAGTTGTACTTATGGTTCGGGCCGTTCGACCCTTGGCAGTGCACATATATGATTATTTTCATGGCTCAGGCCAGTTGTCTCCTGTATGCGCATCATACATTGTTACTGAATTCATGGATATTGATTTGAAAGATATTTGGGGGAAGATGAAGTAGTAATTGTTTAATTACTTCCAATATTTACTTGGATTTCAGTGCTTTATATATTTGCTTCTTCACTACCTTTACATGCTTACTGTTTTCATCATATTCTGTTAAATTATATTGTTGGACCTTAGTGAGTGTCAAGTCGACCTCTCGTCACTACTTCTTCGAGATTAGACGGGATACTCATGTATGCTTATGTACTTAATTGTACAGGTTTTGAGGCTGGTGCATCTGGTTGTCAGACCGGAGCTTGATTCTTATTATAGTCGGACCTGACTTCATGGTGAGCTGCTTCTCCTTGCGATCTCCGGCAGCACCATGGAGTTTCTTTTGCTTATTTCCCGTCTATTTCTTTCAGACAGTGGGACTGTATATTATATCTTTTGTATATTCTGTTAGTATTCCCGTAGGATATGTGACACTAGTTCCTGGCACACACGTGGTAGTTATTATGGATTACGGGTCTGTATATATATTGGCTCACGCCTCCTTATGACCGCTTTTGATTAAAACTGACTAATTATCCTTTTCGATTTATGTTTTAAGCTTTAAAAACTTGGTATATGTTGAAATGCTTAATCAAATAAGAAAGAACCCTTGGTAAATTGAGTGTTGGCTTGCCCGATCCCACTGTTGGGCGCCATCACGACCTTAGTTAGGATTTTGCGTGACACTCATATCCTAAATGTTCAATTCATACCCTAAAGTCTCAATTCATATCCAAAATTTCCAATTTATAAACTAAAATTACAACACATAAACTGAAATTACAATACATAAACTAAAAATCCAATTCATATCCTAAAATTTCAATTCATAAACTAAAATTCTAATTCGTATAAAAAATTTTCAATTCACATCCAAAAGGTTCAATTCATAGATTAAAAGTTCAATTCATATCCTAAAATTTTAATTTATAAACTAAAATTCCAATACATAAACTAAAAGTCCAATTATATCCTAAAGGTTAAATTCATATCCTAAAGGCTCAATTCATATCCACAAAAGTTCAATTCATATCCTAAAGGTTCAATTCATAGCCTAAAGGCTCAATTCATATCCTAAAATTTCAATTCATACAAAAGAATTTCAGTTCATATCCTAAAGGTTCAATTCATATCCTAAAATTTCAATTCATATCCACAAAAGTTCAATTCATATCCTAAAGGTTCAATTCATATCCTAAAGGCTCAATTCATATCCAAAAATTCCAATTTATAAACTAAAATTACAATACATAAACTAAAAATTCAATTCATATCCTAAAATTTCAATTCATAAACTAAAATTCCAATTCGTATCCAAAAATATCAATTCATATCCAAAAGGTTTAATTCATAAATCAAAAATTCAATTCATATCCTAAAGTTTCAATTTATAAACTAAAATTCCACATAAACTAAAAGTCCAATTCATATCCTAAATGCTCAATTCATATCCTAAATGCTCAATTCATATCCTAAAAGTACAATTCATCTCCACAAAAGTTCAATTCATATCCTAAAGGTTCAATTCATATCCTAAAGTCTCAATTTATATCCTAAAATTTCAATCCATACACAAAAATTTCAATTCATATCCTAAATGTTCAGTTCATATCCTAAAATTCAATTCATATCCACAAAAGTTCAATTCATATCCTAAAGGCTCAATTCATATCCAAAAATTTAATTCATATCCTAAACGCTAAATTCTAACTAAACTATCAAGACAATACAAAGTATAATTCAAATCTAACTAAACTAAATTCAACACTAATTAAACTAATTAGTTAATAAAATTAATTAACAAAACTAATTAGAACAAGACCTAAACCCTAATCCTCAATAAAATATAATGTTCAAAGAGTTGAAACACTAATTGAAACAATAAACTACAATACATCAAATATTATAACACACACACACACACTAGAAATAACAAAGATCAAGATTATAATTCTAACCTTGTTTTTTTTTACGTGGAGAAGGAGAGAGAGAGGGGCGGCAGTGGTGGCGCCGGGTGGGGGATGGGATTTGGGTGAGTGANGAGAACCCGATTTTGTCTTTGGAATTAGGAAAAGCGACCAACTTTGGTCGATATTTTTGGTCTGTAAATAAGTTTTGACCGTTTGACCAAAAATAGCAACCAATGTGGTCGCTATTTTAAAAAAAAAATTAAATTGAAAATAGCGACCAACGTTGGTCGCTATTTTTACAAAAAAAAATTATTTTTTTTCTTTTTTGGTTTTTAAATATTATAAGCTATAAAAAATTTATTTTTAGCTATAAATATTTATTTTATTTAACTACAATTATTATAAAAAATTGTTAACTATGTAATTACTTTTAATAGATTATAGTAGCATCTATGTAAAGTAAGTTTTGAAGTTATATTTAAGTATATGAGTAATTTCATACACATGCATAAAATATATGATAGTAAGCAGGAGAGGGAGCAGGACTGCAGACGCATGCAGCTACCTCGCAAACCTCCGAGAATCTCTGGAACAGATAGACAACTCACCCTGCCCTAACACCTGAATTTGCACACAAGGTGCAGGCAGTAATGTGAGTACACCAACTCAGTAGTAATGAAAATAAATCAGGTCGGAGCAGCAAGAAACACATAAAATCAATGCCATCAAATTACAATATACACAGCCTTACTTTTCAATGGTGTAAACATAGATATACGAAATCATCATGCCTTAAAACCAACTTCAGAAAAGTCCTTTAAAGAAAGCATATTTTTAACAACTTCAAACTGAAAGATTTAGTATGAAAATGAAATGAATCATATAGAGGCCCATTGGGCAAAACATATTTCATAAGCTCAGAGTGAAAGTAGTAAAATCATAAGTAGCCCCTCGGGCAAAATATGTATCAAAATCAGCCCCTCGAGCATGCCTCACAGTCACTCATTACCTCACAATCACTTAGCACCTCACAGTCACTAATGCCTCCCAATCGCTCGTCACTCGGCACTCGGTGCTCTCAATGGGGGTGTGTACCGACTCCGGAGGGGCTCCTTCAGCCCAAGCGCTAATATCACTCAGCACCTCACCATCACTCAGCAGAACAAATCAAAAGGCCCCTCGGGCGAATAAGTAAAACAGGGTACTCGACCCAAAACATCATTTTAAATCTCAAAGTAGTGTAAATCAGACTGAGTTTCGAAAACAGTAAGCACAATGTGGCTGAGTGAAATCATCAACAAATAGTGAGGAAAAACAGTAGTAAAAAGCCCCCAAAGGGTCTAAACAGATCGGCACGAGGCCCCAAACACGGCTTATAGCCCAAAATTTTCAACAATCTTTAGAACATAATTTAACATAAGGTTTTGAGTAAAATATACAACTCATTAGTTTCCGCGGAGAGGACCTAGCCCAATCCAAAAATCAGTATGCGCCACATACTCATCATCCGACATGTGCGCCATTCTAAAATCAGTTAGAAATATGTAGTCCGGGGTTCCATATCCTTAGGACAAGATTTATAGACATTACTTACCTCCACCGAGCCACACCACTAGTCCAATATGCTCTTGTCCCTCAAATTGGCTCCTGATTGCTCCGAATCTAGCCAAAACCAGTTTAACATCATCAATATATATCAAAGGATCACAACCCAATCGAAAACTATCAAATTATACAAGAATCTCGAAATTCGGCCAAACCCGAGGCCCGGTCCCACGTCTCGGAATCTGATAAAATTTGCATCGTTATAATCCTAGTTCGCCCACGATTCTATACATACCAAGAACACTGAAATCGGACCACAATTGCCCACTCAAATCCTCAAAAGAAAAATCCAATTCCCATGCACCCTTATTCCCCAATTTTGGGTTTAATTCCAGCAATTTATTGTTTAATTACTTAGAAAACGACATATAAACGAGTTATGAAGTTCAAAACCTTATCTTCAAGTGATTCCCTTCAATTTCCTCTTCAAACCCTCTCAAAAGTTCTCCAAACTCGTTCAAGAATGGAGGAAAATGTACTATTCTCGCACAAATGGCCTTTTAAAATATTCTGCCCAGCCATTAAATTTTCTTCAGTGTAATCGTGACTCTTGGTATGCGATCACGATGCACAGACCAACCAACCAATGCGATCGCAGACCAATACACGCGATCGCATAAAACAACTCTCCACCCCACACATGCGCCTCAAAATCCTCTACATGATCGCATAAACACCCACGCGATCGCACTGCCTTACCTGACCAACCTATGTGATCACATAGAAAAAAATGCCTGCCCCACTCTTTTACTCTACGCGATTGCAAACATCCTCCCGCGATCGCGTAGAAGGAAACGAGAACCTCACACCAGCAAAAATCTACCCAGTTTTCAAGCCAAGAGTTGGTCCTTTAACAACCCGAAAAACACCCGAGGCCCTCGGGACCTCAACCAAACATACCAAAATATCCCATAACATCATTCAAACTTAGTTGATCCTTCGAAACACCAAAAACAACGCAACAACACCAAAATCACATCAAATTCAAGCCTATGAATTTTGGAACTTCCAAATTTCGCCAAATACGCCGAAACCAACTGAAACACCTCTGATTGACCTGAAATTTTGCAGACATATCCAAAATGACATTACGAACCTGCTCCAGCTTCCGGAAATTCCATTCCGACCCTGATAGCCTATTTTCCACTGCCGACCGGAAATCGCCAAAAGCTAACTTTCGCCAATTCAAGCCTAATTCTACACCGGACATCAAAACTTCATTCTGAACACACTCATAAGTCCCAAATCGCCTAACGAAGCTATCCGAGCCATAAAATCCACATTCTGATGTCGTTCACCAATAGGTCAACTCTCAGTTGACTTTCTCAATTATTAGGCTACCTTGAGAGACCAAATGCCTCAATTTTCATCATGACCACTCTGAATCCGAACCAACCAACCCAACACACATAATGAAGATGAACAACATAAAAATGAAGTAGAAACGGGGGAAACGGGGCTAAAATCTCGGAACGACCGGCCGGGTCGTTACATCCTCCCCCACTTAAACATACGTTCGTGCTCGAACGTGCCAAGAGTTGTTCTCCAACACTATCAAACTTTTACGTAGCTTACCATGCACATACCCGGGGGTGATCCAACGTCACCCTATCCCATATAGGTCCAATAGCACAATACCGTTGAAATTTTGAAATCCAAATCCTGGCCCATAAACCTTAGAACCAAATTCCCACTTCTGAAATAATATACAAGATCAAAATTTCCATAACTATAGACTGAACAAGTCTGAACATGCTGAATCAAGCCATATACGCACCCAAGATGAAATCACATAATACACCGCGTGACTCAAACACTCATAGTAATAACTCTTAACAACAATAACTGCTCAGAACAACCCCATACCGGTACATAACCCCTTATCACGAAATGCCTCGCTCTAACACTTCTATATACTACCGATGATGAAAGAAGCACGTAGACCTAGCAACCATTCGTCCGATCAGTTAGACATGAACTTCCTAAACAGGAATTATAGCAGATTTCTAAGCTGACTCCCGATATTTATCCTTCCAACTGTGATGTAGAAAATTATGAAAACATTCATTCTAGGTCCAATGACCTCTTCTCATCCATCACAACCACCCTGAAGACATGACACATCGATACAATTCGAAGCCAAAACATGTGCAACTCGTGCACTTAACAACTACATCTTAGTGCAATCAAATTATATAAAGATCCACACAAGAGGACTATCCTTCCATTAAAAATTACCATCACCATGTCATACTAATAGCCTGGCACACACCATAAAAATTCAAAAACACATGAATACGTTACCAAAGGTCATACCCCTACATAACTCCGCTACATTGCGCGATCTCATTCCACGCCGGACCACTTAAATACTTCAAGACACCTTGCCCAAAATCAATAACCATTCGAAATTCGACATCAAGTACTCAAAGTGCATTGCCATAACCACGGGGGAAACCGAACGATACCATGCCACCCAAAGTAGAAGGTATATAACCAACACGTCTCAAATACTCACTCATTCCACAAGGGATACCCCTATAATTATTCCGTTTAACAAGAAACCTTGAATATCAACAGTCGATCCAATAATAGGGCGCCGCGATACCAATGAAGTACCATTAATTCAAACACATTGCTCTTTCTGAAATAGATACCTTCATCAAGTCGCACCAATTAGTGATATTTATGATCTTCCTTCCAGAACCTAACTGTGACCTCACATATGCAAATCTCGACTCTACCTAACATACCGCACATGCTATGCCAACCTAGGAAAAATACGGGAACTCCATGGTCCCTTCTAAGCCACAAAAACTACGTACACAACTAGCCAAGAACTCCCATTGGATCCCATTTAGAAACAAATTCACTACACGTCATAAGAAAATATGCACCCTTACCCGCGGTAGAAACCATCCGGAACTATCCAAAATCCCATTTGCGCAACACCAAACCATCACGACTGAATTCTTCTTACTCAACCAAACTACGCAGGCCACCAAAAATCCAAGAGCATTGCTAAGAAACACCTGAAAAACTCATCACCTCATGAACAACCAAGAACTAATCGTATCCCTTACGATGCCGATCCGACCTACTACAAGTTGCCCTATTTACCTAAGTTTATTCTGATTTACCTTCAAATTGATACTTCTTCCTGTCGTAATACCACAAATTTGCAACCCAGACTCACCACACGCGACCCAAGCACAAAACCATACCATCTAAGGCTCATAAGCGACTGAATACTCCCTCAATTATCCCCAAATGCACCACATTAGAAAAACTTACCCTGAAGAGACTTCCTGCGAATCTAAAGCCATTACCTTCACCTTCCTGATACTGATATGTAGAATCCGTGATGATGTAGAATACCATAAGTCTTGACATCCTCTAACGTAAATCTCAATCACACTGACCAATTAGACAGAATCGACCTGACCCGTTTGCACACTTACATACTAGGAAAGTAATCCACTCACTTGAAGCCACGAGCAAATTCATACACTGCACAAACTACACCTTTTTCAATTTCCACTAAATCATTCAATAGAACCCAATTACCCAACAAAGTACATCACCACCTATATCGAAGAAACTTCCCTTACTTGTGGCATTCCCAGACCCCACACCTGCAGGTCATAACTGATTTACCAATATACCTCGAACTGAAACCAATACCACACATATTCATGTAATCAACTTATCAATAACAAACTCCCCCACTTGGCTCAAAGCCAAGGTTCAAGACAAACAAGAGTATGCCCACACATTACCACTGCCACCATGTTGTGGTGGGATTCAACTAAATCCTCCATAAGCTTATATAACCCAAACCACCTAACACTAAAATCAATTGCCAATATTGCATCCACCATTTTGATGGTCATGACAACTCCCAAAAGTGATCTAAACTCAAATTACAACATATATCGTCTTACTAGTAGAAAAGGACTTATCCCGTGCCCGCTTAGCCTCAACTTCTATCTCTCCATACACTTCTGAAGACCAGAACCATCACGCAATCACTACTCCTTCCTGCATCTGAACACAACCAATGCCTACCCTCGAGGTACCACAATACATGGTAAAAACTTGAAGCTAATGGCAGAACTAACACTGGAGCGGTGGTCACAGAAATCTCGAGCTTCTGGAAGCTCTACCCGCACATGTTTGACCACATGGATACCCTCACTTGACACCACGTGTCCCGAGAATGCTACTGAACCGAGCCAAAATTCACACTCGGAGAGTTCGCATATAGCCTTTCCTCCCTGAGTCCTTATAATGCCATCCTCAGATACTGTGTATGCTACTCCTGGCTACGCGAATATGCCAGGACGCCATCAATGAATACAATAACAAGGAGTGCTAATACGGCTGAAATACACCGTCAATCAAACACATGAATGTTACTGGGGAAAATGATCAGCTTAAAAGACATCACCAGAAACTCATAACCCAACAGAAAATCCGCTTCACTCCACACCTACACAGCATGAGAGGTCTTCCAACATACTCACAACTCAAGGCCATATACCAAATCGAGACAGAAATCAATCACTCGATAAATCTTACCGCATTTCTAGCCAAACCTTTTGTCACAAATCACAGTCTGAACACATCTAACCATTAAATCACACCCACCACATAGGCATCTAGTCACCAATTCTCATTAATAAGAACATGAAAGGACATATAAGTCCCCAAAGACATGTGCCCACACAACAAAATCTCAGCAATCAAGCCACAAAATGAATCTGGGCTCAAGTCCTCCAGACTGGCCCATTACCAACATGCCAAAATCACATCTCATTCATGGAAGCTACAAGCCGTCGATGCACAGCTGATACCAAGCGCTCTCGTGCACGTTCAAATTCATGGAAGGAATTCAAGAGTTACGCTCTTGGCTGAATACAATGGATTCGCACGACAAGAATTTTTAAAAATGTGAGATTTTCCTAAGGGTTCCGCAGCCTCTCGAAGATAAGTACAGACGTCTCCGTACCGATCAGCAAGACTCTACTAAACCTGCTCATGACCGGTGAGTCCTATGTAACCTAGCGTTCTGATACCAAACTGTTACGACCCCAAATCTAGGCCAGTCGTGATGGCACCTATCGTGGAAATAGGACAGCGAAAACTTCACTCAAATCATAATAATCTTCCATTTACATCTTTACCATACTGATTACCCATAAAGGTTTCCTTTAAATATTTATAAAACAATTAAAGCTATACTGGATGTTAAATACAACACCCGAGAACCCGGAGTCACTGGTCATGAGCATCTACATAAAATATACAACTCAACGAAAAATAAATTCTATGATAGTAAGCAGGAGAGAGAGTAGGACTGCGGACGCATGCAGCTACCTCGCAAACCTCCGAGAATATCTGGAACAGATAGACAACTCACCCTACCCTAACACTTGAATCTGCACACAAGGTGCAAGGAGTAATGTGAGTACACCAACTCAGTAGTAATGAAAATAAATCTGGTCTGAGCAGCAAGAAACACATAAAATCAATGCCATCAAATTACAATATACACAACCTTACTTTTCAATAGTGTAAACATAGATATACAAAATCATCATGTCTTAAAAGCATGTTCAGAAAAGTCCTTTGAGAAAGCATATTTTTAACAACTTCAAACCGAAAGATTTAGTATGAAAATTAAATGAATCATATAGAGGCCCCTCAGGCAAAACATATTTCATAAGCTCAAAGTGAAAGTAGTAAAGTCATAAGTAGCCCCTCGGGCAAAACATGTATCATAATCAGCCCCTCGGGCATGCCTCACAGTCACTCATCACCTCACAATCACTTCACACCTCACAGTCACTCATGCCTCCTAACCGCTCGTCACTCGGCACCCGGCACTCGCTGTGCTCTTTGGGGGTGTGTACAGACTCCAGAGGGGCTCCTTCAGCCCAAGCGCTAATATCACTCAGCACCTCACCATCACTCAGCACAACCAATCAAAAGGCCCCTTGGGCGAATCAGTGAAACAGGGTACTCGACCCAAAACATCATTTTAAATCTCAAAGTAGTGTAAATCATGCTGAGTTTCGAAAAAAGTAAGCACAATGTGGCTGAGTGAAACAATCAACAAATAGTGAGGAAAAAAAGTAGTAAAAAGCCCTCAAGGGGTCTAAACAGAGCGGCACGAGGCCCCAAACAAGGGTTATAGCCCAAATTTTTCAACAATCTTTAACATAAGGTTTTGAGTAAAATATGCAACTCATTAGTTGCCGCGGAGAGGACCTAGCCCAATCCAAAAATCATTATGCGCCACATACTCATCATCCGACATGTGCGCCATTCTAAGATCAGTGAGAAATATGTAGTCCGGGGTTCCATACCCTTAGGACAAGATTTATAACCATTACTTACCTCCACCGGGCCACAACACTAGTCTGCTATGCTCTTTCCCCTCAAATTGGCTCCCGATTTCTCCAAATCTAGCCAAAACCAGTTTAACATCATCAATATATATCAAAGGATCAAAACCCAATCTAAAACTATCAAATTATACAAGAATCTCGAAATTCGGCAAAACCCGAGGCCCGAGACCACGTCTCGGAATTCGGTAAAATTTGAATCGTTAGAATCCTCGTCCTCCCACGATTCTATACATACAAAGAACACTAAAATCGGACAACAATTGCCCACTCAAATCCTCAAAAGGAAAATCCAATTCCCATGCACCCTTCTTCCCCAATTTTGGGTTTAATTCGAGCAATTTTTGGTTTAATTACTTAGAAAACGACATATAAACGAGTTATGAAGTTCAAAACCTTAGCTCCAAGTGATTCCATTCAAGTTACTCTTCAAAACCTCACAAAAGTGCTCCCAACTCGTTCAACAATGGAGGAGAATGAACTATTCTCGCACAAATTTCCTTTGAATACATTCTGCCAAACCATTAAATTTTCTTCAGTGCGATCGCGATCCTTGGCACGCGATCGCTATGCAAAGACCATCCAACCAATGTGATCGCAGAACAATACACGCGATTGCATAGAAAAACTCTCCACCCCACACACGCGCCTCAGAATCCTCTACGCGATCGCGTAAACAACCATGCGATTGCAATACCTTACCTGACCAACCTATGCGATCACAAACCTAACCACACGATCGCATAGAAAAAAATGCCTGCCCCACCCTTTTACTCCATCCGATCACAAACATCCTCCCGCGATCGCGTAGAAGGAAACCAGAACCTCACACCAGCAAACATCTGCCCAGTTTTCAAGCCAAGAGTTGATCCGTTAACGACCCGAAACACACCTGAGGCCCTCGGGACATCAACCAAACATACCAACATATCCCATAACATCATTTAAACTTAGTCGAGCCTTCGAAACACCAAAAAAACTACAACAACACCAAAATCACATCAAATTCAAGCCTATGAACTTTGAAACTTACAAATTTCGCCAACTACGCCGAAACCAACCGAAACACCTCAGATTGACATGAAATTTTGCAGACGTATCCAAAATGACATTATGAACCTGCTCCAACTTCCAAAAATTCCATTGCGACCCCGATAGCCTATTTTCCACTGCCGACCGAAAATCGCCAAAAAAACTTTCGCCAATTCAAGCCTAATTCTACATCCGACATCAAAACTTCATTTCGAACACACTCCTAAGTCCCAAATCACCTAACGAAGCTATCCGAGCCATAAAATATGCATTCTTAGGTCGTTCACCAATAGGTCAACTCTTAGTTGACTTTCTCAACTACTGGCTACCTTGAGAGACCAAATACCCCAATTCTCATCATGACCACTCTGAACCCGAACCAACCAACCCAACACACATAATAAAGTTGAACCACATAAAATGAAGCAGAAACGGGGGAAATGGGGCTAAACTCTCGGAATGACTGGCCGGGTCGCTACACGCAACTACTAAGGAGACTTTGTGGTGAGCTGCTTTCTATGTTACGATCCACCGTACACATATCCCATCTTAATCATTTATGTATCCTGTCTATTATATATTCCAGACAGATGTTGTAGTAGTATGGTATTTCCTAGTAGATGCTCATGCAGATGTGACACTAGGTTGTGGGGGTTCCTAGTGGATGTTCACACTTCTACCTGTTATTATTAATACTTCACTTTATGTATTATTCAAACTCGGTATTTTGGTGAAGAAGAACATGGGTTTCCATGATTTCTAGATTTGATTTGATTTTGGCACGAACCATCCTAGGGTCGTGATGGATAACCGATACTAGGTGCCGATCATCACCAAACCTCCTGATAATCTACTAATCATGAATATATACTTAAAAAATGAACAAGCATAAGCATAGATGATAATAACTGTACATTCTGGAAAGCTGACAAGGCTAACACGAGCTAACATATAAAAATATACTAACTGCGTAGGTGCATATCTACATGCCTCTAGGAGTGCTGAATTGAAAAAGTACTGAACTGGACAAGGCCCGCCATACCTAAACTTGTTTAAAGCACACATACAAATAGATAAGTAACTCCGGAAGTATGCAGAGTGACTCTAACAACTGGTGGATGGACTACTGATGTGGCTCAAAAGCTGATCGATTTGCACCTTCGCGACATGAAATACAGCGCCCTAGAAGCGACGTGAGTTTGATATGTATAAAGTATTTCGAGTAGAAAGCATATGTTAAGCACACTAAAGTATATAAATACTTTCTTTTTACATTTTTTATTATATAAATATTCAATAATTATCCTTCAAATTATTTTATGATGATTTAATCATCCAAACTTATTATTTACACCAACATGTATATTTTATAATATTTAACTTTATTTTTCATAATTACATTTACATTTTTAGGCTAATTACACGTTTTTGCAGTTATAGTCTATATTCATGTATAGTTACATTATTTATGCCAAAATAACTTTTTATATTTTTTATAATGTTAAGTTATTATTTTCAATCATTTTAGTTCACAAATAATACTTTTGTTATCTATTAATTACTTTTATAAGTTATTTTTTGATAAATATTGGGTATTTAAAAACTAGCCCTAATTTCTAAACAATTTCGGACCAAATAAATGGCCCCAAAACTCAATACCTTAGCCTTATAACCCCAGCCCAAACAGATAACTCCTTAACCCAAAACCCGGTTGGTACCCGTTACACTTGACCTGCCCTACTCATTTTTAAATCATGACCGTTGATCTCTCAAGATCAACGACCCTTGTTTATTCTCTCACTTTTAATTACCTTCCTTGAAACCCTAGCCCATTATCCCCCAAACCCACCGCCCTTACATTCTCTCAACCTCCCCTCTCTCTCTCTGAAGAACCCGCTGCCCCCTTAAAACCTTCTCCTAATCCCACTGAACATGGGATTTGATTGCTATTACTTACCATATTCGAACCTTTTTTGGTACAGGTTGTTCTCCCATAGTGCTTTCCTAAATATGGCAAGCAGATCTCTTTCGAAATCAAACCAAAATTGGTTCAAACCCCTGATTTTGAGTATTATTCTGTCTATATTCATGCTATGCTACTGTGACTTCGATTATTTATTTATATTCTGTTGATTTTCACTTTCCCTAAAAACTAGGGTTTACAGATCTCCTAAATTGATTTTCAGACCTATTTGTATATTTATTTTCCTTGTTTGTTGCTTAAATTACTCTGTTTACTGTTTGGTATTTACTACTATATAAACCCTTCCCCGTTCCCTCTTAGATATACTTTGATCGCTAAATTTTCACTGAAAAACTAAAGCTTTACATTTTGTGTTCGTTTACTCTTTTGTTTTGCTTTGGCTCTTGGCCGGCTGAAAGCCAAGGCCACCAGATTTCTTATTTTCCGACCTTCCTTGGGTGTGAGCACTGCCGTGGGTTCTTTGAAACCCTTGGGAGCTTGACGCATCTGGGATTCTGGGTCATATTGCTGTTCTTTTCTTGTTTGTTGAACAATAACTGGTTAGTTCTCAACCTTCGCAACATTTATTCCATTATGTCCTAATTAGCGTATCTATGTTTTGTAGAATCGCATGACTTGATATAATCCATTGACTCTGTCCATGTGTGATTCTTCTTATAGCATAAACTTCTCTAGCATTGTCTCATGCCTAAACTGTTAATCTGAAAAAATGTCCTTGTATATAGCTTAGGCTATTTGGACAGTTTGAAACATGTTTTTCTTAATCTATTGACAATTTGATTGTTTGCATGGGCTGTGAGGCCTAATCCTGTTTCCTGCATGATTCTGAATTTCTATAATGATTAATTTATGTTATTAGCATGACCTAATTTGTTTAGACCTTCACTCTAGTTGTAATATGCTCCTATGATTATGTTTGTCACTTAGTATGTTCTTACCCTGCCAATTCTGTACCCTTAGCAGCTAATTATCTAAGATTAATATTTCCTGACTTGTTTTCCCTTATAATATGTGATTCTATCTACTTTGTTCGTATAGGTTGTACTGCTTAAACCCTATGTTTAGCATAATGTAGTCTTTTAGTTTTGAACTTGTTGATTTAGTGATAAATATTTGTCTTACTGGCCTAATACACTTTTGTTTATTTACTCTGTAATCCCAGAAGTTTAAGACTCCTTGCCTCTTACAAATATACCTTGCCCTAATGTGTTATGTGAAAACTTGCAGCATTAACCTGTTTTCTTGAGTTCATGCATCCTTTGTGTTGATATGTCCATTATGTGACCACTTTGTAATGCAAATGCACTCTTCCAAAACCTGTTAATTTTCTAATATTTTCATTGATTGCTTCCCTATTCTGAACCTATAATTCTTGGCAGGCTGAAAGCCAAGGCCCCCTAAAACTTCTCTATTAACTTCCCTAGTTTGAGCACTGTTCAGGGTCCCACTTTGAGGCCCTTGTGAACTCTGACACACTAGGGCTTAAGGTTCTTGGAAATTTTTCTTGACTGCTCAATTCTGCCCTCTCTATGCCTACTGAATAAGCCAATTAGCTTGTGTAAATGATTGATTTCCTGGATCCTTTGATCAACTATGGCTGTTGGGTATGATCCATGTTCTCTTGTGGTTTCTGGACTATGTGAAATCTTTGTGAAAACAAAATTGAAGGCCTGGTTGGGCTGGGTACACTTTGGGCCTGTCGTAGGCCCACTATAGTTATTTGTAACACTTTGTAATTTTATTCAGTACTGGGCCTGTAATAATTCTGTAATAACGATTGGGGTACTAGTAAATTTAGAAAATGGGTCTATTCCAATGTTTGCATGAAAGGGTACAAATCCTGCCTATAGGATCCGAGTGTTCAATTTTTTCAACATGCTCTATTTCTATGTGTTAGATAACATGCCTATAGGACGTAAATAATCTCACCTTCTCACATGTTCATTTCCCACATATTATTATCTGCCTATTATGCTGCAACACAGTAATTATTTGTTCAAATTGCTTCATGTTAGATATCATGCCTATAGGATTCTATTGAGTAAAAAATACCTGTTCTTTACAACATTCACGTCGATATCATGCCTATAGAAATATAATCAAATTAGCTACTATTATTGTTGTTCCTATTAAATTTCTCACCTAGAAATCATGCCTATAGGAATGAGAAGATAATAACTAGTTTCAATTGCCAATTCTTAGAAATCCTGCCTATAGGACCCTGTTGCTCGCCTAAATAGTATGCTGATAAAATCAAATGCTTTACTGCGCAAACAATTTAGAAAGAATGCATATAGGATTTTAATACTGACAATCTGCAAATTTGTTGTTCTAAGAAAGCAACACTGCCTGTACGTTTAAAATTTAGAATCACATAGAAGCCATGACTATAGGACTTAAGGACTCTATTTTGTATTAATTCTGGAATTTGTCACCTGCCTAATATGTAAAACATGTTTGCATGCATTTGTTGCTTACATGTGGAGGCTAACTCGAGCTATTTACTGCCTTTGTGTGTACTCCTACATATTTTGAACGTCTCTTAAATTTATTATTTTTGAGCAATCTAAGTAAAGTCTAGAACCACCCAAATAGTAGGTCCAAAGCGTCCTGGGCCATATGCATGGGACGAGTAGTGCACGCATAAGGCACGATTTAGAATCAATTATTGTGCTCTAGGTAACAAACTTAAAGATAGTAATCGGGTAGCCGGAGATGATAGTCTGTGCCCGTTGAATAATACGAGTAACACCCCATCTCGAGGGAGTTACGAAGTAATATTTATGTTGCACGGGGTGATCCTTTAGGCTAAAAAACATAGGACCCCTAATTTTGTCTTTTAATCGAGTGTTTGTATTTTTTCAAAGTCTTTTGATAATAACTGCCCAAACTTCTTATTGTTCCTCTGTTTATCTGACTAATTCATATAATTCGAGTTCGGCCGGGATCCACAATTGTGGACCTCGAAGAACGCCTAACACCTTATATTCTATGTAATTTGATCCCTTACCCGATCTTTGGTGACTCAAACTAGTAAACCTGAGTCATATGCATATAAGTGTCCTAATGAACCCGTTAGGTGGTGAATCTCTCTTTTAACACTTCCTTAAAAGAGGTGTCACATGCCTAAACATGATTTCGCGAGAAAAAGGGGTGCTACAGCATGGCGACTCTGTTGGGGATATTTTTTTAGGATCTTACCATTGAAAACTTGGTCTATATGAATTATTTTTGTTTGATAATCGTGTTTCCTTATATCTTATTATTTTGTTACATGAATATCCCGCTCCCGTTTTCTGTAACGACCCGATCGGCCGTTTTGAGCTCTAGTGCGTCGTTTAGTAGTTTGAAGTTATGAGAAACTTCATTTCAGGTATTATGGCTCATTCGTATGGTCGGAATTGAAATTCGGGAAGTACGGAGTCAAATTGGAAAGAAAATTTCTCATTTTAGAAGCATTAAGTTGGAGAAATTGACTAAGATTGAAATTTTGAGTAAACGACCCCCGAATCAGGATTTGAAGGTTCCAGTAGGTTCGTATGATAATTCTGAACTTGGGCGTATGTCCGGATCGGGTTTTGGATAACCCGAGAGCATTTTGGCGTATATTGTGGAAGTCAGTATTTTGAAGAAAATTTTCTAAGTTTGGCTTGAAGCGCATTTCGGTGTTATTGATGTACGTTCGGGATTCTGAGTCTAGGAATAGCTTCGTGTGGTGATTCTGGAGTTGGGAGCGTGATCAGAAGTGAATTCGGATGTCCGTAGGTTGTTTGGAAGTCATTTGGCTAAAGATAGAAATTTGAAGGTTTTTGAGAAATGCGACCATAAGTGGAAATTTTGAAATCGGGGTCGGAATGTGATTCTAGAAGTTGGAGCCGGTCAGTAATGTCGAATATGACTTGTGTGCAAAATATGTCATCCTCAGACGTGATTTTATGGGTTTAGGCATCGAATGTGGAAGTTTGAAATTTCAAGTTCTTAAAGTTGAATTTTAGAGCGATTCATGATTTCGGCATTATTAGATGTGATTTGAGGCCTCGAGCAAGTCCGCACTATGTTTTGGAGCATTTTGGTGTAATTAGACGAGGTCCTAGGGGCCTCGGGTGGGTTCCGGGTGGTTAACAGATCAAGTTTGGAGTTTGAAGAAGGCTGAGGCTGTTGTCATCTGGTGTGACCGCACCTACGCGGCTTGGGCCGTAGGTGTAGAGCTGCAGGTGTGAAAGTTTGCTAGTTTGACAGGGTGTGAAGGTGCGATGGATTTTCCGCACCTGCGAAGCCGCAGATGCAGACAATGAGCGCATGAGCGAAGTTTGGCTTGATCAGAGGAAAACCGCAGGTGCAAAAGTTTGCGCAGGTGCGAAAAAATTGCCTGGGCAGAATGTTTTAAAACCGAGATTTGTTTGCCATTCCTCCAATTTTCTATTTGTGTGGGGCAATTTTAGGGTCTTCAAGAGAGGATTTTATTCATGCAATTCTAGGTAAGTAATTCCTTCATGTTTCGTAGTTAAATATAAGGTTATTCCATGGAATTATACATGAGAATTTGTAGGAAAATTGGGAGATCTTGAATAAAATCTAGAAATTTGGATTTGGATTTTAACCACGAATTTGAGCATGGAATTTAGAGTAAAATGTATATTTGAACTAGTAAATCTATGGGTAGAATATATCTTCGAGAAATTTCGGATTTCTGGGCAGGTTGGCCCGAGGGCATTTTTGTCAATTCGCTGAGTGGGGTTGGAAAATTATATAATTTGGAATTGTTGCAATACTAGAGTATATTTTCATTGGTGTGTCATTGTTTGGATAGTTTTGGGGCACTGTGCATCAATTTGGAATCGTCGGGAGGGCTTGGAAGCTGGTTATGGAATTTTGGAGCGAGGTAAGTCTCCTTTCTAACTTTGTGAGGGGGAATTGTCCCCCTAGGTGAACTAATTAAATATGTGCTACTATCTGCGGGGGCTACGTATGCATGAGGTGATGGGAGTCTGTGCGTAGCTACTATTATGCCATGTCCGGGTAGTCTAGTATCCACTAGCATGCCTTACTTGGGATCTTGCCAGTAATATTAGACCGCTAATATGATTAAAATAGTTATGGAATATATAAGAAGACTAAATTTCATTTTCTTAATCATCTAGAAAGAGAATTGATTTCCTCCGTGGATAATTGTGTACCTGATAAGGTTATAATATTGAATATCATTAAACTTGGCAAATGAGTTTCAGAACAAAGATTTAAATGCTATTTTTCGTGTCCCTTTAAGAGGATTTTATCGTTTCCTGAGAAACTGTTTCCTTGATCAAGGCTGATTTATTATGTGAATACGTGTACATATGAGCACCTGAGTCGCAGGTATGACTCGCGAGCAGGTTAGCCTTATTATTATTATATTTACCGCGTCGCATGATTGATTCGCGAGCGTGGAAAATAGATGCATCTATTGTTCGGGCCGTTCGACCCTCGGCGGTGCACAATTTATATTTATGTTGGTTCGGGCCGTCGACCTCGGTATTTCTTGCGCATGATATTTACTGTGTATTTGCAGTGATTTATTCATGTTTATCGGCCTAAGGAAGTTTTAATGGCCATATATGAGGAAGGAGAATTTATGTGTAAAATGTGAAATAAGTCTGATGTTTCTTATCCCGGATTATGATTTAAATTGTTAATTGAAATGACGAAGATTTAAAGTGTTAAATGTAGAAGGAGTGGATATTGTGAATTCATGATTTTAAGAAATTGTCTATGACATGCATGCTTAGTGTCTCACTTGAATATATTAAATTGACCTCTAGAAAGTGTCTGATTCCACCTCTCGTCACTACCTCTCTGAGGTTAGGCGGGCGACTTACTGAGTACACGTTGTTTTCGACTCATGCTACACTTGCTGTGCTTTTTATTGCACATGTAATTTCATAGCGATATGGCTGGTTTGGAGACCTAGGCGAGCTGCATCATCCGAAGGCGATCCGCAGTTGACAGAGTGTACCTCATATTCTATTCATTTTGTTTTAAATTCCATTGTCCAATTTGTATATCGGACAAGCTTTGTAATGATTGTATAAATTCTTAGAAATTTCTCATGTACTTGTGACACCGGGTTCTGGGATGTGTTTGGGATTTATTTGCTAATGGAATATTTAAACCATCGTATCTACTTAATGGATTTTTATTCAGTTATTATGTAATAAAGCGAAAGGTAATGATTTCAAAAAAATGCTAAAACAGAAAATTTAACTTAACTATTTAATGATTGGCTTTCCTGACAATGGTGTCCGGCGCCATCACGACCTTATGGATTTTGGGTTGTGACAACATGGTATCAGAGCATTAGGTTCCCTTAGGTCTCACTAGTCATGAGCGAGTCTAGTAGAGTCTTGCGGATCGGTATGGAGACGTCTGTACTTATCTTCGAGAGGCTACAGGGCTGTTAGAGTACTTCCCTTCTTGATTCCTCATCGTGTGATTTGATTCCTTTAAGGCGTATGCCTAAGTTTATTCCTACTCAATCTTACGCGTCGCGAAGCGCTAACCATGAATCGGGAGTTTGAGGAATTGATATGGTGATACGGATATGGTGAGAGATGTTTCCCATGTGTAGTCGATTGGGGCTGTTGTTGTTGCCCTGTAAAAGAATATTATGTTGTTTCAGCGCGATTGCTATGTTTCTGAGAACTTTGAGGCTATGCTAGGTTGTGATGATGTTTACGATTGGTTATCGCGCGATGTCGAAATGATGATAGAATGCTTGCCCATATGTTGTGGGTGATGAATGGTTTGAAGGGAGGTCTTCCTAGAGTGTGATTTCGAGATTTCGGTATTTTAGTTCCGGCAGAGGAAAGGCATTTGGATTCAGTGCCATGGTTTCTTCGGTTTCATTGGGTCAGAGTATTGTGAAGAAGTATTGAAGAAGCGGCTGTCAGAGGCCGTGAGATGAGGTGGTTAAGTATTGGATAAGTATTATAATGAAGGCAGATCGAGATAGATGATCTTCGGAGTGTTTGATGTCATGGTGAACTGGTGGATTAAGAACTTCAGAGAATGATATTGAATTGAGGCAGCAATTGGACAGCTTACGATGAAGGAAGATATGTGAAAATTGCTAGGCGGTGGTTCCATTTCTAGGAGGCCAACTGTAAGTGACGAAAATCGAGCAGTCACATAGAGGAGGATTTTGACCAAATTGGGGGAGCGGCAGCATAAAGGTGAATTAGAAGGTATTGTAGCACATTTAGTAGATGTCCTTTGGGAGTGGACGGACTGGTAAGGTTGGTGAATGAGAACAGGCTTAGGATGGAGTATTGATGTCGTAGAGATAGTGCAGTACAACATCGTTGGAAGGTGTCAGTTGGTGAATTACATAGGTGGGTTACCTCTTATGATTAGGTTAGCGGTCGTGTGGTTGGCAAGTCTCGGTGAGGGATTCTAGTGGATGTTCGGTAGGAGGCAGGATGTGTGAACGATGCTAGAGAATTTGAGTAATTAGGGAGTGCTAGCAAGAGAATTTGGAAGAATTGGACGGATTGGTTGAGCAAGATTCATGTTAACAAAGGATAAAGGATCTCAGCAGGGTCTAGAGTGCTGTCAGGAGTAGCTTCGGGCTAAGTGGGGGAGTCCCACCACCTGCAGATTGGTTGTAGGATTGTGTTCTCATGGGGTTGCAGATTGTCGGCGTAATGGCAAGTTATTGCAGCTAAAGGAAAGGAGTAAAATGGTGATTGTGCGTGGGATTCGATGATTATGTGCAAGTTGGTCCTATTGGGTCAGAGGTAAGGCTTTGGAAGATTTAGAATATATGCTTAAGGCATGGGCGAGCTGTAGGGTAGTGACTCAGTCACGTGCTTAATTGAAAAGGGTGTTCATGTGCAACAAGAGCCTTAGAGTGGTTGTATTCGGGGCCAGTCAGAGTGTGTTACTCTCAATAGCGGTCCTAGTAAATTCGGAAGTTAAGAATGCGATGTTTAAAGGTTCAAGGCAGCAATATGATTAAGGATCGAGCTTTTGCTGTATAATTTCTGAGAATGGGAAAATGGTTGGAGTGTTTTATAATATTTTTTTAGCGTGCAGGATTGTATTGGAGGAGTGAGAGAAATAAACTCCGGGCTGTAGAAAGATTATCAGGAGGGTATGAGAGGGGTTGCGGAATTTAGGCAGCACGGTCTCGTGAATCAAGATCACTCAGGATGAGTGAGGGTTGGGTTTCTATAAGTTGAAGGAAGTTACTATTATTTCTAAGGCAGTTACGGATGATTAAAAGAATATAGATTGACTAGCCATGGTTGAAATGGTACATTATGGTAGTGATCAGTTCCTTCGATGTGATTAAGTTATGCATGTGGTTGTGCCGGTGTGCGAGGCATGCCAGCCGTCGAAATAGATTTTTATTTGGAAGCATTCAAGTATTATGGCTTGTCAGGTGTAGGCGGATCTCGGAAGGGTTATGGTGGTTCAGACCACTACTTAAGGATTTGCATGTATTGTCATTGTGGGAATCTACTCGTGTGTTGTGGTTGTTCTCTTGAATTGAGGTAAGTAAAAGGTTTCTATATAATGTTGTGTTTACCGTATTAGTGGTTCAGAAGTTATGATGAAATTCGTGCGCTATCTCATATTGGCAGGTTAGGTGAGGTAAGCAGTATGTAACTGGGAGTAATAATCGAGATTGTGGTTCAGTGTTAACAAGGATGCAACGAGCTCAGATGGGCAAGGAAAAGTGATTTTGAAAGTTCAGAGTAAGCTGGTGTTATCTTTAGTGTCACCTGAGATCGATATCTGGTGGAAGAGGCTTTGCATCCTAGTCATGGGTTCTTGATGGGTTTGCAATATTAGTGTTGTCGGCGTTATGGATGTGCAGACTTGATACCTCGTGGAAGGTCGTGGGAGTGTAACCACAAGAAGATTGTACAAGTGTGACATGTAGCCACTTAATGGATTGAAGATTTGGACTGAGTATAAAGAAGTGCAATATTTCTTATTTGAGAGTTTATGCGTGGAAGGCGTTCAGTTCATTTGGTTGTGGATTGTGGGGTGTTTGTCCCGGCTATTATGGTTGTTCTTGCGTATTATGAGAGGAAGTGGGTTAATATGGACCCAGGTAAAGCTATTAGCCAGTTTGGTGCGAGCAAGGTAGAGTCGATGTTCTTGGATAGATTTAAATATGGTTTGGGCTTCATGCAAGTCAGATGTGTTCATTTCAGTATAGCGCTCCTCAAGGAGGGGTGTTGGAATATCAGGTGTTGTTCCGTCTTCGTCAAATTCATGTAATATTATGGTTGTGCCATGTGAGTTGTGAAACGGCTTGATAATTTCTTATGTGTTGAGGTTCCGCGTAGTGGTGATGTTATGTGAGAAGGATAGCTCTTGAGATCCAGAGTATATATATATCGCACCTCCGTTGTGCTTGAGTTTTGTAGCATATGGCCTTATCAGTCTCCCTAGGATGGGATTATGCACTTAGCGTGCTTGTGACCGATATTCGGTAATGTGGAATAGTGAGCAATTCAGCTCCGTGTATATTTCATTATGTGAATTTGTATGATGGGAACGGGTGGCACACTACCACGGGCATGTTATTTGGATCGGGTGGCACGCTGCCACGGGTATGTTATTTGGATTGGGTTGCACGCCGCAACAATGTGATGATGAATAAGGTTCCTATATTTATTTTTGTTGTGTTTTACTTCGTATTTTCTGAGAAAGTTCATATTAGTTGCGTGAGTCGAGTAGTCCCTTCCTGAGTCATTCCTTTATGTATCATGTTCGAGTTATGGCCTATTGGCGCGATGTGGTATCATATGAGACTGTTGGTCATGTTTGGGGTGATTTGTTGTCTGAGCAGTTCATACTGGGTGAGACGAGATTATTGGATCAGGGATCAGCGCGATAAGATTATGCGGAATATATTAAAGGACAAATACCATTATTTGGTTCGTAACGAGGTAATGATTATATCCAAGAGGACATATACAATGATTTGTTAACTCTGCAGTTGGTTACGAATTTCTACCCATCTCCTCCGTTGTAGTGGTATCGCCAGAATTATAGCAGGATGTAGGTATATGACATAAGGTGCCTTGGGAGCATCAGATTCATGGAATTTTGGCTATTAAGGTTCAGGGAGTGTCGTTGTGGTCAGATGATGAATTATGCGGTGCATGTGCTAATTCGGCAAGTGTATGCAGTCATGTTCTGGTATATCGTGTGGTAGTTGATACAGCGTTCGTATATATTAGAAATAGGCCTGGCAGAGAAATTTCAGGTGTTAAAACTTGATTTTGAGCCTATTATATGGATAAAATAAGAAATCTTCAGATTTGATCAAGCTAATGTACTCAACTGGGCTGTGGTAGCACGGGCAAGAGCTCGGGGTATTAAACACTGATTTCAGATAACTCCAAAGCAATTCTTAGCACGTTCGAGGACGAACGTCTATTTAAGTGGGGGAGAATGTAATGACCCGACCAGTCGTTTGCAGCTCTAGCGCGTCATTCAACGGTTTGAAGCCATGAACAACTTCATTTCAGGTATTATGAATTGTGCGTATGGTTGGAATTGAAATTCGTGAAGTTCGGAGTCAAATTGGAAAGAAAATTTCTCATTTCATAAGACTTAAGTTGGAGAAATTGACTAAGATTGGAATTTTGAGTAAACGACCTCCGAATCAGGATTTGAAGGTTCCAGCAGGTTCATTTGGTGATTTCGGACTTGGGCGTATGTCCGGATCGAGTTTTGGATAACCCGGGAGCATTTCACCGTATATTGTGGAAGTCAGTATTTTGAAGAAAATTTCCTAAGTTTGGCTTGAAGTGCATTTTAGTGTTATTGATGTCCGTTCGAGATTCCGAGTCTGGGAATATCTTCGTATTGTGATTCTGGAGTTGGGAGCGCGATCGGAAGTGAATTTGAATGTCCGTAGGTTGTTTGGAAGTCATTTGGCTAAAGATAGAAATTTGAAGGTTTTTGAGAAGTCCCACCGGAAGTAAAAACTTTGATATCGGGGTCGGAATGCGATTTCGGAAGTTGGAGCAGGTCCGTAATGTCGAATATGACTTGTGTGCAAAATTTGAGGCCAATCGGACGTGATTTGATGGGTTTCGGAATCGAATGTGGAAGTTTGAAATTTCAAGTTCTTAAAGTTGAATTTTAGAGCGATTCGTGATTTTGGCGTTGTTTGATGTGATATGAGGCCTCGAGCAAATCCTCACTATGTTTTGGACCATGTTGGTGTAATTGGACGGGGTCCCGGGGGCCTCGGGTGGATTTCGGGTGGTTAACAGATCAAGTTTGTAGTTTGAAGAAGGCTGAGGTTGCTGTTATCTGGTGTGACCGCACCTACGAGGCTTGGGCCGCAGGTGCGACTTTCGTGCCACATGTGCGAAAGTTTTCTGGTTTGGTAGGGAGCGCAGGTGCGATGGAGTTTCCGCACCTGCGAAGCCGCAGATGCGGTCAATGAGCGCAGGTGCGAAGTTTGGCTTGAGCTGAGGAAAACCGCAGGTGCGAAAGTTTGGGCGCATCTACGGAATCGCAGGTGCGAAAAAATGGCCTGGGCAGAATGTTTTAAAACCGAGATTTGTTGGCCATTCCTCCCATTTTCTTTTGGTGTGGGGCGATTTTGAGGGGCTTCAAGAGAGGATTTTCTCTATGCAATGCTAGGTAAGTAATTCCTTCATGTTTCTAAGTTAAATACAAGGTTAGTACATGGAATTATACATGAGAATTTTTAGGAAAATTTGGAGATCTTGAATAAAACCTAGAAATTTGGATTTGGATTTGGATTTTAACAACGAACTTGAGCATGGAACTTAGAGTAAATTGTATATTTGAACTAGTAAAGCTATGGGTAGAATATATCTTCGACAAAATTTGGATTTTCGGGCACGTGGGCATTTTCGTCAATTCGCTGAGCGGGTTTGGAAAATTATATAATTTTGAATTATTGCAAATATTAGAGTATATTTTCAGTGGTGTGTCATTGTTTGGATAGTTTTGGGGCGTTGTGCATCCATTTGGAGTCGTCGGGAGGGCTTGGAAGCCGGTTATGGAATTTCGGAGCGAGGTAAGTCTCCTTTCTAACTTAGTGAGGGGGAATTGTTCCCCTAGGTGAACTAATTAAATATGTGCTACTATCTGCGGGGGCTACGTACGAACGAGGTGAGGGGAGTCCGTGCGTAGCTACTATTATTCCATGTCCGGGTAGTCTAGGACCCACTAGGATGCCTTACTTGTGTACTTCTCATCTTGCCAGTACTATTATACCGCTAAAATGATCAAAATAGTAATTGAATATCTAATAAAACTAGATTTAATTTTCTTAATCATCTAGAAAGAGAATTGATTTCCTCCGTGGATAATTTTATACCTGATAAGGTTATATTATTGAATATCATTAAACTTGGCAAATGAGTTTCAGAACAAATATTTAAATGCTATTTTTCGTGTCCGTTTAAGAGGATTTTATCATTTCCTGACAAACTGTTTCCTTGATAAAGGCGGATTTATTATGTGAATACGTGTACATATGAGCACCTAAGTCGCAGTTATGACTCGCGAGCAGTTTAGCCTTATTATTATTATTATGTTTACCGCGTCAGATGGTTGATTCGCAAGTGGGGAAAATAGATGCATCTATGGTTCGGGCCGTTCGACCCTCGGCAGTGCACATTTTATGTTTATGTGGTTCGGGCCGTCGAACCTCGACATTTCTTCCGCATGATATTTATTGCGTATTGGTTTCTATTTATACATGTTTATCGGCCTAAGGAAGTTTTAATGGCCAGTTATGAGGAAGGAGAATTTATGTGTAAAACGTGAAATAAGTCTGATGTTTCTTATCCCGGATTATGATGTAAATTGTCAACTGAAATGACGAAGATTTAAAGTGTTAAATGTGGAAGGAGTTGATATTGTGAATTCCTGATTTTAACAAATTGTTTATGACATTCATGCTTAGTGTCTCATTTGAATATATTAAACTGACCTCTAGCAAGTGTCTGATTCGACCTTTCGTCACTACCACTCTGAGGTTAGGCATGCGACTTACTGAGTACACGTTGTTTTCGTACTCATGCTACACTTGCTGTGCATTTTTATTGCATAGGTACTTTCATAGAGATGTGGCTGGATTGGAGACTTAGGCAAACTGCATCATCCGGAGGCGATCCATAGTTGACAGAGTCTCCCTCGTATTGTATTCATTTTATTTTAAATTCCATTGTCCAATTTGTATCTCGGAAAAGCTTTGTATTGATTGTATAAATTCTTAGAAATTGCGCATGTACTTGTGACACCGGGTTTTGGAATGGAATATTTAAACCATAGTATCTACTTAACGGATTTTTATTGAGTTATTATGTAATAAAGCGAAAGGTAATCATTTCAAAAAAATGATAAAACAGAAAATTTAACTTAACTATTTAATGATTGGCTTGCCTGAAAATGGTGTACGGTGTTTGTTGATTTCCCAATGCACACGCAAGTGTACGTGGTCGACAAGTAATATAGGAATTG
>ML303181.1:0-47476 GCA_005239505.1 Nicotiana paniculata | reverse complement strand
GGGGGAGGGGGGGAAAGTGGTGGGTTGGAAAGGCAATGTAGGTCCGCTTGACTGGGTCCACCCGGTTAGGTGCCGGTCTCCATACACCTAGGTTCTACGAAAATGTATCACGATCAAAAGGAGATTTATTGGTGGAATGGTATCAAGAGGGGTGTGGCGGACTTTGTGGCTAAGTGTTCAAATTGTCAGCAAGTGAAGGCCGAGCATCAGAGGCCCGGTGGATTGACGCAGCTTATGGAAATACCGATGTGGAAATGGGAGATGATCAATATGGACTTTTTGGCGGGGTACCTCACACTCCACGTAGGTTCGATTCGATTTGGGTGATAGTGGATCAACTCACGAAGTCGGCGCATTTCTTGCCAGCCAATTCCACCGATACTGCAGAACAGTATGCTCAGTTGTATATCAAAGAAATAGTCAGGATCCATGGAACTCTAGTATCTATTATCTCGGATTGAGGGGCCCAATTTACAGCTAAGTTTTGGAAGAAATTTCAGCAAGGTTTGGGTATTCAGGTAAATCTCAGCACAACATTCCATCCACAAACTGATGGGTAGGCAGAGCAGACTATTCAGATGTTTGAAGATATGTTGCGAGCTTCTGTATTAGATTTCAAGGGTAGCTGGGAAGATCACTTGCCGCTTATAGAATTTGCCTATAATAACAGTTTCCATGCTAGTACTCAGACGGCCCCATTTGAGGCATTGTACGTGAGTAGATGTAGATCTATGATCGGATGGTTTGAGGTTGGTGAGGCAGAATTGTTAGGACCAGACCTTGTGCACCAAGCTATGGAAAAAGTTAGAGTCATTCAGGAGAGGATGAAAACTGCTCAGAGTCATCGGAAGTCCTATGGTGGACGTTCGTCGTAGAGAATTGGAATTCCAAGTAGATGATTGGGTATTCTTGAAGGTGTCTCTCATGATGGGAGTAATGGGGTTTAGGAAGAAAGGGAAATTGAGCCCAAGGTATTTCAGACTATATCGGATTGCCCAAAGGATAGGACATGTGGCTTATAGGCTGGAATGTCCCCCAGAGATGTCATTAGTGCACCCGTTACTCCATGTGTCTATGTTGGGGGTTGGCATATTGTGTTTTCAAAACCAAATGATTTCCCGATCCTCATTCGAGGACGAATGATTTTAAGTGGGGGAGGATGTAAGGACCCGTAAAAATTTCTATGTCTAAAATAATGCCCGAATAGCTCCCTGTGTTGTTATAACTGTAGAAATTCTTAAAACGGTCCTATTTTGAGTAAAAAGTATCCAAGAACTTGAAAAATTAATTTTCCAGAAATTGCGTGTTATGCGACGCACTATGCGATCGCATAACATGTATGCGGAGCGCATAGTGGTCGCATACCTCGATAGTCTACTGCCAAAGGTAGGACAACTATGCGGCCCCGAATGCGGTCGCAGTTTGGGTATGCGGACCGCATAATTATCGCATTCTTGCCCCATGGTTTTTGCGAGGGAGGTTATGCGACGCACTATGCAATCACATAACAGGTATGCGAACCGCGTAGTGGTCGCATACCTGGTCAGTGTGGTTCCCATTTTGGCCCAGTTGAAGGCCAACTATGCGACAGAAATACGGACCGCATAGCAGGAATGCGATCTTATTCCTGACCGCATCTCTGTGTCGGGGCTCCTGTTTACTAAATTTTAAACCCGACCCCCTGTTTTATAAAACACCCCTTACCTTCATTTTAAACTAATTTCTAAGAAAAAATAGAGAGAGAAGAAGAGAGTTCTTGAGAGAGAAGGTTTCAACATCATCCAATTTGGTTTTAAAAAATCACTCAAGCCCGGAAATTATCAAGTTATTGTCATCTTCTTAACTCAAAGTGGTAAGTCTTCACCCTATTTCCCCAATTTCCCGGATTTTGTGTAAGAATAAAACACACATAGGTTGGGTCATGAAAATAAAAAGTAAAATATTGCATGCATGTGAATTAAATCCCCTAATCTAGTTAAGGGAAGAACAAGTTTGGGTAATTATTCTCAAAAGGGGGTTAGTAGTCTAAAATGTCACATAATGTTTGATAAAAATGCTCAATTAAGTACAAGATTCCTAATTCTAAGTGAAATATGTCACATTGTGGAATAGATTGATGGTGCAAGACGGTCCGGTGAATTGCGATAGAAATTAGAAAGGGGATGACTCGAGGTATGTATGGATAACTTTAATCTTCATAGAGTCACCTTGTTGGTGTCCAAACATTCGGTATGAGATTCTTGTTGAGTATATGTGAAGTGATTGCCCGGTTTCGTTGAGGTGTGAGATTGCATTTTCAAATTTGTCTTAGTCGATTATCATGATAATTGAGATTGTGAAAGGCGACTTCTATGTGATTAGCTTAACATGTTCAAGGTTCGTTAAATGCTTGAGTATGTTGGTATGAAAGAATGATGACAAACCCAAATGTGTAAATGTATCTAAGTGATAAGGGCTATGTAACAAGTGATGAAGAGGAATTGTGAATTGATCTAATTGAACTAAAGGACCATGGAAATATCGTATATCACTCATTGTCGGCAAGGTTTATTGTGGCTTAACTTTATATGGATTGTTGGTTGTAATGATTTATATTCTTGTTGATGAATACCTTTGTGGTTGAATTAATGGATGGTAAAGACTATTGTGAACACATTATTGTTTGGGTGTTATGAAATTGTACTCTTGATGATATGGTGCTATGAAATGTTGTGGTCTGGTGGGATCGGGTTGCATGCCACAACACGAAGTAATAAGGGTGGATAGGTAATAAGGGTGAAGTGTAATATTGTACGGTGGGATCGGATTGCACGCTGCAACACGAAGTAATAAGGGTTGAGAGGTAACAAGGGTTGAGTGTAAAATGTAAGGTGGGATCGGGTTGCACGCCGCAACAAGAAATGTAAGGTGGGATCGGGTTGCACGCCGCAACAGAATGTAATAAAGCTGAAATGTGATTATGTTGAAATTAGAATCTGTAAGGCTCTCAATTGTACTTCTTTCTATATCACTGTGCACTACGTGTTGGTTCCTTTAAATGCTTTATATCTGTGCATCTCTTGATTTTACTTTGAGTAAAGTTTGCTCATACATGCTAGTACTATACCACAGTAGTAACGTCCCTTTTGTCGGGGGCACTACATATTTTATATGGATGTAGGTGGGTCCACAGCAGGTAGCTCAGTTCGCTGTTAGTGGTGCCTCCTCCTCATCTTTAAGCAAGTACTGGTGAGCCCACTTCCTCCCTGGGCCGTGTGTAATTTACGCCATCTCTTTTGAGTCTATTATGTATTGTAAGGTATAGCTGGGGCATTGTTGGCGGCAAAGTATTGTATGAATTCCTATTATTCTTAGAGGCTCCGTAGACATGATGTGGGTGTATATATGTATTTTGGGTACTCACTGTACCTATTCAGAAATCGTGTTACTTATTGGAAAGTTATGCATGTATTGTGTATGCTTTGGTAATAAATTAGTGAAATGCTAAAAGAGAAATGAACTTAAGTTTGTAAATCCATGCTTAAATCCTAAGTTGTTATTTCATATGGAATATGGTGCATTGTATATTCGGGGGGAAAAGTGTTGGGTAGGAAAGGAAATTCAGGTCCGCTTGACCGGGTCCAGCCAGTTAGGTGTCGGTCTCCGTACACCCAGGTTCTACGAAAATGTATCACGATCTCAAGGAGATTTATTGGTGGCCGAGCATTGGAGGCCTGGTGGATTGACGCAGCTTATGGAAATGCCGATGTGGAAATGGGTGATGATCAATATGGACTTTTTGGTGGGGTTACCTGGCACTCCACGTAGGTTTGACTCGATTTGGGTAATAGTGGATCGACTCACAAAGTCAGCGCATTTCTTGCCAGTCAAGTCCATCGATACTGCAGAACAGTACGCTCAGTTGTATATCAAAGAAATAGTCAGGATTCATGGAACTCTAGTATCTATTATCTCGGATCGAGGGGCCCAATTTACATATAACTTTTGGAAGAAATTTCAGGAAGGTTTGGGTACTCAGGTAAATCGTAGCACAACATTCCATCCACAAACTGATGGGCAGGCAGAGCGGGCTATTCAGACGCTTGAAGATATGTTGTGGGCTTTTGTATTAGATTTCAAGGGTAGCCGGGATGATCACTTGCCGCTTATAGAATTTGCCTATAATAACAGTTTCCATGCTAGTATGCAGACGACCCCATTTGAGGCATTGTACGGGAGGAGATGTAAATCTATTATGGGATGGTTTGAGGTTGGTGAGGCAGAATTGTTAGGACCAGACATTCTGCACCAAGCCATTGAAAAAATTAGAGTCATTTAGGAGGGGATGAACACTTTTCAGAGTCATCAGAAATCCTATGCGGACGTTCATCGTAGAGAATTGGAATTCCAAGTAGATGATTGGGTATTATTGAAGGTGTCTCCTATGAAGGGTGTAATGCGGTTTAGGAAGAAAGGTAAATTGAGCCCAAGGTATGTCGGGCCATATAGGTTTGCCCAAAGGATAGGAAATGTGGCTTATAGGCTGGAATTGCCCCCTGAGATGTCATTAGACCACCCGGTATTCCATGTGTCTATGTTGGGGGTTGGCATATTGTGTTTTCAAAACCAAATGATTTGTGGACGAATGATTTAAAGTGGGGGAGGATGTAAAGACCCATACAAAAATTTATGTCTAAAATAATGCCCGAATAGGTCCTTGTGCTGTTATAACTGTAGACATTCTTAAAACGGTCCTATTTTGAGTAAAAAGTATCCCAGAACTTGAAAAATTAAATTTTCCAGAAACTGCGTGTTATGCGACGCACTATGCGATCGCATAACAGGTATGCGGACCGCATAATGGCCGCATACCTTGACAGTCTTCTGTCCAAAGGTAGGACAACTATGCGGCCCCTAACGCGGTCGCATTTTGGGTATGCAGACCGCATAATTGTCGCATTCTTGCCCCATGGTTTTTGCGAGGGAGGTTATGCGACGCACTATGCGATCACATAACAGGTATGCGAACCGCATAGTGGTCGCATACCTGGTCAGTGTGGTTCCCATTTGGGCCCAGCTGAAGGCCAACTATGCGACAGGAATGCGGACCGCATAGCAGAAATACAATCGCATTCCTGGCCGCTCTCTGTGTCGGGGCTCCTATTTTCTAAATTTTAAACCCGACCCCCTATTTTATAAAACACCCCTTCCCTTCATTTTAATCTAATTTCTGACAAAAAATGGAGAGAGAAGAAGAGAGTTCTTGAGAGAGAAGGTTTCAACATCATCCAATTTGGTTTTCCAAAATCACTCAAGCCCGGAAATTATCAAGTTATTTTAATCTTCTTCACTCGAAGTGGCAAGTCTTCACCGTATTTCCCTATTTTCCCAGATTTTGTGTAAGAATAAAACACACATAGGTTGGGTCTTGAAAATAAAAAGTGAAATCTTGCATGCATGTGAATAAATCCCATAATCTAGTAAAGGGAAGAACAAGTTTGGGTAATTATTTTCAAAAGGGGGTTAGTAATGTCACAAGATTCCTAGTTCTAAGTGAAATATGTCACATTGTGGAATAGATTGACGGTGCTAGACGGTCCGATGAAATGCGATAGAAATTAAAAAGGGGACGACTCGAGGTGTGTATGGCTAACTTTAATCTTCGTAGAGTCACCTTGTTGGTGTCCAAACATTCAGTATGAGATTCTTGCTTAGTATATGTGAAGTGATTGCCCGGTTTTGTTGAGGTGTGAGATTGCTTTTTCTGATTTGTTTTAGTCGATTATCGTGATAATTGAGATTGTGAAAGGTGACTTCTATGTGATTAGTTTAACATGTTCAAGGTTCGTTAAATGCTTGACTATGTTGGTATGAAAGAATGATGACAAACCCAAATGTGTAAATGTATCTAAGTGATAAGGGATATGTAACAAGTGATGAAGGGGAATTATGAGTTGATCTAATTAAACTAAATGACCATGGAAATATCGTATATGACTCATGTCGGGAAGGTTTATTGTGGCTTAACTTCATATGGTTTGTTGGTTGTAATGATTTATATTCTTGTTGATCAATACCTTTGTCGTTGAATTAATGGATGGTAAAGACTATTGTGAACACATGATTGTTTGGGTGTTATGAAATTGTACTCTTGAGGATATGGTGCTATGAAATGTGATGGTCTGGTGGGGTCGGGTTGCACGCTGCAACACGAAGTAATAAGGGTGGAGAGGTAATAAGGGTGAAGTGTAATATTGTACGGTGGGATCGGGTTGCATGCTACAACACGAAGTAATAAGGGTTGAGAGGTAACAAGGGTTAAGTGTAAAATGTAAGGTGGGATCGGGTTGCACGCCGCAACAAGAAATGTAAGGCGGGATCGGGTTGCACGCCGCAGCAGAATGTAATAAAGCTGAAATGTGATTGTGTTGAAAATAGAATTTGTAAGGATCTCAATTGTACTTGTTTCTATATCACTGTGCACTACGTGTTGGCTGCTTTAACTGCTTTATATCTGTGCATCTCTTGATTTTACTTTGATTAAAGTTTGCTCATACATGCTAGTACTATACCACAGTACTAACGTCCCTTTTGCTGGGGGCGCTACATCATTTATATGGATGTAGGTAGGTCCTTAGCAGGTAGCTCAGTTCGCTGTTAGTGGTGCCTCCTCCTCATCTTTAAGCAAGTACTGGTGAGCCCGTATCCTCCCGGGTCCGTGTGTAATTCATGCCATCTCTTTTGGGTCTATTATGTATTGTAAGGTATATCCGCGACCTTGTTGGCAACAACGTATTGTATAAATTCCTAGTATTCATAGAGGCTCCGTAGACATGATGTGGGTGTATATATGTATTTTGGGTAGTCACTGTACATATTCGGAAATCATGTTACGTATTGGAATGTTACGTATGTATTGTATATGCTTTGGGAATCAAATTTTCATAATGCTAAAAGAGAAATGAACTTAAGTTAGTAAATCCACGCTTAAATCCTAAGTTGTTATTTCATATAGAATATGGTGCATTGTATATACGGAGGGAAAAGCGTTGGGTAGAAAAGGCAATCCATGTCCGCTTGACTCGGTCCACCTGGTTAGGTGCCGGTCTCGTCCCTCGGTTTTTGGGCGTGACAATTCGCTTTCGTGGTTTCACAGTTTCCATCATTTCATCCAGAGGCACACAGTTTACATCGCAATTTTGGAGGGCCGTGCAACGAGAGTTGGGTACTCAGGTTGAGTTGAGCACAATCTTTCACCCTCAGACGGACCGGCAGTCCGAGAGCACTATCCAGATATTGGAGGACATGTTACGCGCTTGCGTCATTGATTTTTAGGGGTTTGTGGGACCATCTTCTGCCGCTAGTAGAGTATTCATATAACAACAACTATCAGTCGAGCATTTAGATGGCTCCGTACGAGGCTTTATATAGGAGGTGGTGTAGATCTCTAGTGGGATAGTTTGAGCTGTGTGAGGCTAGGCTCTTGGGTACAAACTTGGTCCAGGATGCATTATACGAGGTGAAATGGATTCAGGAGCAGCTTCACACGTCGCAATCTAGGAAAAAGTGTTATGCTAATAGGAAAGTTCGGGGAGAAGGTTCTGCTGAAGGTATCACCCATGAAAGGTGTTATGAGGTTTGGGAAGAGGGGAAAGTTGAGCCCTCGTTTCATTAGGCCTTTTGAGGTACTTCAGAGGATCGGGGTGGTGGCTTACAAGCTTGACTTGCCATCTAGTTTGTCAAGTGTGCAACCATTATTTCATGTTTCTATGCTTCTGATGTACGTTGGCGATCTGTTTCATATTTTTGAGTTCAGCACGGTTCAGTTGGATGGTGATTTGACTTATGATGTGGAGGCGATGGCCATCTTGGAGCGGCAGGTTCGAAGGTTGAGGTCTAAGGATATAGCTTCAGTGAAGGTGCGGTGGAGTGGTCAACCCATGGAGGAGGCTAATTGGGAGATCAAGCGGGAGATGTGGAGCAGATATCCACACCTATTGGAGACTCTATGTATGCTTCTAGACCCGTTCGAGTATGAAAGTTTGTTTAAGAGATGGAGGATGTAACGACCCGGCCGGTCGTTTCCCCTTTTTTTTTGCTTCTCTTATCCTTTACAGCTGTTGTCTTACTGGGTTGGTTAGTTTTGGTCCGTAGTGATTTCAGAGTGAATTGAGACACTTAGTCTCTTAATTTGAAGCTTAAGTTGGAAAAGTCGACCGGATGTCGAGTTGTGTGTAAACGACCTCGAATTTGAATTTTGAAGGTTCTGTTAGCTCTGTTATGTGATTTTTCACTTAGGCACGCATCCGAAACGTGATTTGGAGGTCCGTAGTAGAATAAGGCTTGAATTGGCGAAAGTTATAATTTTGGTGATTTTGATCGGAAGTGGAAAATTTGATATTAGGTTCAGATTTGATTTCCAGAAGTTTGAGTAGGTCTGTGGTGTCAATATCAAATTATGTGCAAAATTTGAGGTCAATCGGACGTGATTTGACAGGTTTTGACGTTGTTTGTAGAATTCAAAATTTTCAAAGTTCATTAGGCTTGATTCTGTGTGTAATTCATGTTTTTGATGTTAATTAAGTTGGTTTGAGGATTCGACTAAGTTCGTATTGAGTTATAGGACTTTTTGGTATGTTTGGTTGAGGTCTCGAGGGCCTCGGGGTGATTTCGGGTGGTTAACAGTTAGATTTGAGTTGAGGATTTGCAGTTGAAGTGCTGATGCTACTAGTGTGACCGCACCTGCGTAGTGTGACCGCACTTGCGTAGTGTGTACAGAAGATGCGAGCCCACAGAAGTGAGGCAAGGATAACAGATGCTACCAAGAAATAACTGGGGGGAGGGCGCAGGTGCGATGGCATTCCTGCACCTGCGATGGTTGTTGAAGAGGACTTCAGGACGTATGTGCGAATCTGGACCGCAGGTGCGATGTGTCTCCCGCACTCATGAAGAGCGCATATGCCGTCTCTTGATCGCAGAAGCGGAGGCAGTGCTTAAGTGATTTTCCGCAAAAACAGAGCTTTGTCCGCAGATGCAAAAATACAGTCGCATGTGTGAAAATCTTGGGCAGAGCATATATAAATGGTACTTTGAGATTTTTCACCTTTTCACATTTTCGAACTCGGATTTTGGAGGATTTTGAAGTTTTTGCTGAGGTAAGTTCCTTGTGCCTATTTATATAATGGTGTTTACCCACTGATTTTACACATAGTTGGTGAGTTTTTGAGGTGAGATTTGGGAGATTACGGCTTGAGAATTGGATAGGGAATTTTCGGGCTTTGGAGGGTCAAATGACGTTAGATTTTGATAAATTTGGTATGGTTAGACTCGTGAGTGAATGAGCTTTCGAGTTTTGTGACTTTTGTTGGGTTTCGAGACGTCGGCCCAGGGGACCGGGTTGAGCCGATTTCAGATTTTAGGCTATAATTCAGTAGTTTCTTATAGAATTGATCCCTTTAGCCTATATTGATTATCTTGTACTGCTTGTAGCTAGATTTGGGGTATTTGGAGATCGATTCGAGAGGCAATGGAATTTCGGAGTAAGATTTTTGCGCGGTTGAGGTATGTAACAGTCTTAAATCTGTTTTTGAGGGTATGAAACCCCGAAAATTGGAATGATTTGGTTATTTGGAGGTGATGACCATGCTAGATGACCGGCGTGTGAGCGTGCACCGCGAGGAATTGTGACTTGGTCCATCCCATGAGATTGTAAAGTCGAATAGCCTATTGTTGCTTACATGTCTTCCTTGTCTTTTAGCAATGTGACTACCTTTCATGTTAGAAACCATGCTTAGGCCATATAATATCATTGCTGGGACCCGCAACGGTCATATACTTGTTGAATTGACTGCTAATTGATGTCTTGTGCTCAGTCACAGTCTTACTTGTGTATCATATCTTTGTCCCCTCTCATTTCTTGTTAATACTTGTTGTTATCTCTATTTGGGCTGAATATTATGATTTTCTGTGAGCCCGGGAGGCTGGAGAGGTTAGTGACTGAGATAGGGCCTGAGTGCCGAGATGTAAGCTGTGTGAGATATATGGATCAGGTTGCATGCCGCAATAAGCCTTATGGCTATACTTATGTATTATGGATCAGGTTAAACGCCGGAACAAGCCTTAGGGCTACTTATGTATTATGGATCGGGTTGCATGCCGCAACGAGGTTGGATCGAGTTGCACGCTGCAGCGATATAGTGCTTGGGCTGAAGGAGCCCATCCGGAGTTCGTATACCCCCGGTGAACACAACTACGTATTGAGTGTGTGTGTATTGAGGGTTGTGATCCTTCGAGGTTGCATTTGTCTAGATTTTGTTGCTATTCCTTATTGATTCCTATTACTGTTGAACTTTCTGGAAGTTTTATACTCGTTTTACCCAAACTCTATAGATATGCAACCGACTTGTTATGCATTTTACGGAAATTACTCACGTATACTTACATCGTTGAAGTTTATGAAATGAACTGTATTTTAATTTAGCTCATCACTGCTTCTCAGTATCCTTATTTATTTCCGTTACTTGCTGAGTTAGTTGTACTCATGCTACACCCTGCACTTTATGTGCAGATCCAGGGGTGCACAGTTCCGGCAGTCGTTGAGTTCGTGCGCGACCGAGTATCGGAAACTACGAGATAGCTACCGGCATTTGAAGACCTTGTCTCTCCTTTTATGTTTTTCTTTCCTTCTGTATTGATACTTAGACACTGTTTTTATTAGACTGGCTATCTAAACGCTCATGACTTGGTGACACCCTTATGTTTAGGGCTATCTTTCCGCACTTTATTTTTAGGCAGAATACATCGGCAGGCCCTTTAAATTGTCGTCACATTTCACTTTGACACTTTTTCTTGACTATGTTCCACCTGAACCCCATAACAAGGTTACTACTGTGCCACTTAGACACAAAAAACACACGGGCCACTATTAGTCAAGCGCGTGTATATAAGAGCCTGCTAACGTGTAATAGCCGACGAATAACAACGCTTCCATGTGGATTTATTGTCCATGTAAGATCCATGTGTACTGGGTATATACAACTCAAACATATCAGGTTAAAAATTAAAAAACCTAACCCATTTAATTACCTTTAATCGTTACATCCGACAGTAAAAAACCTCATCAATTTTACCGTCTCCCTCTATCATCTTCTCCTTCCAAAATTGATTGTTCCATCAACAAGAAGGTCAGGGAAGAGATCAAATTACTCTTTTACTATCCTATTCATAAATTTCAACCACTAAACACCAACAAGATGTGTAATTCAAAATACATTGCCAACAAATTCAAGAAAGAATTTATTGGTGCTCCTTATATTAGAATCTGGGAAATTCAAGAACTATTTTGGGAGAGGTTGGGATTGTATATTGGAAGAACCATAGCTTATAGAGACAAACAAATTGTTCTGAGAAAGTTTATGGGGGATTGAAAGATGGAATTTTCCAGATTGTGTGACTATGCTGACAGTATTAAGGAAACCAATCCTGGAAGCTCATGTCTATGTATGTTTTGATGCACTCAAGAAAGGTTGGTTAGAACGATGTAGGAACATCAATTGTTTGGATGGTTGTTTCTTAAGGGAAGCTGCAAGGGTGAATTACTAGTGGATGTGGGAAGAAATGGGAACCAACAAATGTTTCTTATTGCTTGGGCTGTTGTACACCATAAAAATAAACATTCATGGAGTTGGTTTCTTAGTCACTTGAAAGAAGATTTGCAACTTGGTGAAGGACATGGCTTAACAGTAATGTCGGATATGCAAAAGGTAAAATATTTTGTATATACTGTTTTGATTCATAGTTTAATTCTAATGTTATTTGTATATACTATTTTGCAGGGTCTTTTGATATCAGTTAAGGAGTTATTACTGATGGCAGAACAAAGAATGTGTGCAAGGCACATATGGTCTAACTGGTCCAAGAAATGGAAGGGATAAGAAAGGAGGAAACAACTCTGGAGGGTTGCAAAGGCCAGTTATTTGTTCAAGTACAACAATGAAGTTTCAAAAATGAGGAAACTTGGCTCTACTATCTGTGAAGATATGATGAAGTGCCCAAGAGAGTCATGGTGGAGGGCATTCTTCCAATAACATTCCAGGTGTGATATAGTAGAGAATAACACGTGTGAGACATTTAACTCATGGATATTTGCTACTAGGCACAAAGGTATTGTTACCATGTTAGAGGATATTAGGCATAAGATCATGTCTAGACAGGTTGATATGATAAAATTTGCTGAAACTTGGATTTCAGATATATCACATATGGCTAGGCTAACCTTAGAAGAAAATAAGGATTTGGCTAGAGAGTGTCAAGTTATATGGAATGGGCAGGATGGGTTTGAAGTCAAAAAAGGATATTTGAGGTTTATAGTTGACATTATGATGGAGACTTGTAGTTGTAGACTTTGGAGGTTGAGAGGAATACCATGTGAACATGATGTGTATGCATACTATCACATACAAGATGATCCAGATCAATATGTGGAGCATTGGTACACAAAGGAAACATTTCTGAAGGATTATGAACATTTCATTCAACCAATTCCTAACCTGAACATGTGGCCTGAGAGTAATAATCCTACCATTGAACCACCAGCCTCAAAGCCAATGCAAGGCAGACCCCAAAAAAACAGAAGGAAAGACAGGAATGAACCTAAGAATAAATGGGGAAAGATTTCCAAAAAAGGAGTCAAGATGACATGTTCACATTGTCATCGAGTAGGCCACAACAAAAAATCATGTAGAGTAAAGGTATGATATATTTTTATCTAGCTTTATATTAATCATTTAAGCTTAAATTAAATGTATGTATCTATTCATTTTAGAGTGCACCTAGAGGGTCTTCAAGTAGACAAGAAGCACAAGGAACTCAATCAAGTCAACCAACTCAAAGAAGTTCAGTCTGTGATGATACAACAACAATTGTTCCCACAAAAAGAGCAAAGGCACCAAGTGCAACTATTTAGACCTACAAAAGGTGCATTTCCAGATGCACTCCCTCAAACTACTCCCAGGGTAAGAGCCCCAAATCCAAAAGCAGCAAGAGGATCTTCTTCTGCTAGGAAAAGGGGAAGGGAACCTCCAGAATCATATGCTGCTTCAAGAGAAAAAGGGCAAGAACTGTTGGCTTTTGATGCTACACTAACACAGAGACTGGGAGGACATTACTTAATGTAAGGCTTCAGATTGGCTTTGCATCCTGGTTTATAGTTAATTTAGCCTGGTTACTTAGGTTTTTGATTGGCTTTCTTATTTATGTCAATTGCAGCCTGGTTTGTCAAGTGAAAGGTTTGTCAACCATGGGACTAGAGTAAGGAGCAGTATATATGTGAATCTGGATGATTGAATTAGGCTGCCAGGACTTAGATGGAATGGGAGAGATGCAATTACTACTTTGCAACTGCAACAAATGAGTGCAAGTAGAAGGAACCAAGTTGGAACATAAGCAGCATCTCAATCTTCAACTCAAGTGATCATGGATAAACTGGCCAAAAACAAATAGTGACCAACAACACTTTTTCAAGTAAAATGTAATAGGCAGCACTTATTTTTTAATAGGCAGAACTTCTTTATGTAATAGGCACCACTTCTTCAAGTTTATGCTGCACTTTTATGTAATAGGCAACACTTCTTTTGTTGAATGTAGTTTTTCTTAATAAACATCTTTATGTAATAGGCACCACTTCTTCAAGTTTATGCTGCACTTTTATGTAATAGGCAACACTTCTTTTGTTGAATGTAGTTTTTCTTAATAAACATCTTTATGTAATAGGAAACATTTCTTCAAGTTTATGCCGTACTTTTACGTAATAGGCATCACTTATTTGTTGAATGTAGTTTTTTATTAAAAACTACTCAAGTGTTGAGTGTAGTTTGTTGCACTAAGTAGCTTTTGTAAGAATTGTTCCACTACTTTTCTACATAGAGTATTTGCAACACCAATTTTAAGAAATAAAGTAAGGCAGAAACAAATATACATTGCATTGATTTTGAAGTATCAATTACACAAATATGATCCCTACAATCCCAAGTACAACAACAATGAACAAAAGTAGAGCAAGAACATTTTCCCAGATTATAATTGTATTTTCCACAGTTAACTCGCCTAAATTACAATTGAATTTTCCTAAAAACTTGGTTCAGTCCGTCAACAAGGTTCAATCCATCAACAGGAGCAAGAACATGAATAAAGTCATATTATTAACGCCACAACAACAACAAACATCCCCGTGTTTCTCCATTTTTTTGCTTGATCTCTCTCTTGATCAAATGCCTTCACTCTCTTTAACAAATCCCATATAACTCTATTCGCTTGCTTAGGAAACTCGTCCTCAAACAATATAAAATATTTACATCCCCCATTATCCTTCAAAAAAAATTGATATAAATCAATGGCAGAAAATTCAGATAAAGAATTTGTTGAGGAATAGGCTTACTTTTCCAATTTTGCATACAAGGAACCTTCTTCCTCGGTTAGTAGCACTCCATGAAATTTTCATTTCACATGGACGTCCACATCAACAACATTCAACAATTTTTGTATTTTGGGACATTGTTCCAACAAAAATTAAGAAATGTAGCAGGAAAGATAACCTAAATAATTCGACTAAGGAGGATGGAGTTGTTCAAATTGAAAAAAAAGCTCCGATTTTTCAGTTCTTGATAAATTTAGCTCAATTGAAATGGAGAGAAATTGGAGCTTTTTTAGGGCTTGGGAGAAGATAACAATGGAGAAAGGGGTTAAAAACAAGAAAAAATAACGTGGGTGGGGTTTATTACCGTTGGAATAGTCCATCTCAGCTTTTTTAGAGCCCTCACGCGCTACACATATGTGATGCCCACGCATGGTGCCCCATGTGTTTTTTGTGTCTATGTGGCACAGTAGTAACCTTGTTATGGGGTTCAGGTGGAACATAGTCAAGAAAGAAATGTCAAAGTGAAAAGTGACGACAAGTTTGATGGCCTGCTAACGTATTGCCTTATTTTTATTTTGAGTTCAACTCGGAATTTTTATGAAAAATTTCGGTTATGAGAAAGCTTTGAACTATCCTTTTTGTGAAAAATTGATGTATTTTGAAAAATGGGCTCGCCTAGTACCATCGATAGGCGCCATAACGACATGTTAGAGTTTTGGGTCGTGACATAAATGTTACTTCATTCTTGGGGTTCTTTCTTTTTTCCTCCTCTAATATTGCTACTTCTTTACTATAGGAGAAGCCATGAAGATTCGAATACTTTATTTTTTGCAAATAAGTCGTTCTTATAAGAACTAATGTGCAACTCTTATATTGACCTTACCAGGAAGAGTTAGTGAGATCCAAGGTTGTAGAAACAGAATGGTCTTAAGAGCTTCAATGAAATTCTTTTTAATTCTTTTTTGTTTTTTCTGTCGTGGACATTATTTGGTTATCCTAGATTTGGTATATTTTCTATTTTCATGATTTGGGTTGGCGTTAATTTGGAGTTTCTTTGGGTTAAATGTACCCCTTTTAAAAAAAAAATAAACCCATTATTATGATCAAGTTGATTCTCTATAATTTTTTGTAAGTGTATAGCTAATGATTTTCTGCAAACCTTCTTCTACAAAATAGTTCTTACCATGTTGGGCTCGTGCATAGCACGGATGTCACGATCCAGTTTTACCCTCCGAAAGGTATCGTGACGGCGTCTAGTCTCTACGACTAGGTAAGCCTAAAATTTGCGGAACATGACAGAATCAAAAAAATAAAGCCAGAAAAAGAACTCAAGTAGACATAACGTAACTACTCAGCATATATATTTATTTCCCAAAACCCGGAATGTCACCATAGTCACAAGACCTGCACTAAATGTTGCTCTATACAATGAAACAATGGAAAAATATACAAGTCTTATATGCCTATACTAGAGTAGAAGGGGACTCGTTGGATTCTGCGGACGCAACAGAATTACCTCGCGGTCTCCTGGCTGCTGCTAGTACGACTCCTACCCACGATACTGAGTGCTGGTACTTGGATCTGCACATGGGGAAAACATGCGCAGGAAAGGGCGTGAGTACTCCACATTCGGTACTCCGTAAGTGCCAAGCCTAACCCCAGTCAAGTAAAGACGAGGTCAGGTTGAGGCCCTATTGAGTTTGTAAAAACAAGTCAATATATATAATTTAAAACAATGAAATAAAGATAGGCAATGATAAACAGTATTAATGAAGACGGAAATATTTAAATATAGAAAGAGAGCCCTCGGCTCAGCACAACATATATCTCAACAGTAAATGTGCAATGCAGTACACGGGGAAAGCTCCCGGATCTCAGTACGTAGTCCCAAATTAAATATGTTATGCAGTACAGGGGGGAAGCTCCCGGATCTCTGTTCCTAGTCCCAATTTAAATATGCATTTTGGTACAGGGGGAAAGCTCCCGGATCTCGGTCCATAGTCCCCATTTAAATATGAAATGCAGTACAGGGGGAAAGCTCCCGGATCTCGGTCCGTAGTCCCAATATAAATATGAAATGTAGTACAGGGGGCAAGCTCTCGGATCTTGGTCCGTATTCCTAATTAAAATATGCAAAGCAGAAGTATGTCAATTATGGCTTAATGAAACAGTCCACGAAAACAACAAGTAAGAATAGAGTAAAACTACCTAAGCATGATGTGACTAGTAGCAAATAAGAGGAAATCAAGTCAGAACAGGTAGGCATGCTTACTCTTAGGCTATCTACTGAATTAAGATAAGAATGAATAATATATGAATGAAAATGAGCATTTTCATGGGAGTAAAAATAGGATTTTAGCAACAATGACACGTGTACGCACTCGTCACCTCACGTACATAGCGTCCACGTAACAAAATAAGTATAAAACGCCTAAGGGAAAGTTCCCAACAAAGAATTGGGAAAGCCACTTACCTGGACTATGCTAATCAACTCAATATCAAGCTCTTTCCACGAGTATCTGACTCCGGGTGGCCCAAATCTATTCAAATCGATTGCATGGTGTTAATATCACTTCAAGGGAACAAAATAGCTAATTATTAATACGCGAATTTAGTAAATTGGCACAAAAATACCCCCGAGCCCACATCTCGGAATCGGGTAAAATTTATATTTCCCCAACACCCATTCGCTCATGAATCCACTCGAACAATAATCAACAAAATCCGACGTCTAAATCTCCCTAAATCCTTAGATTTTTACTTGGGAAAATTTTATCCCATTTCCATGGGTTTTCATCCAATTTCATTTATTAGATTGAGGAAAATGATAGATATTAAGGATATATAAAGGGATTAAGGTTAGAAAACTTTACCTATGATCCTTCTCTTCAAATCACACTAAAAATCTCCAAGCCCCGATGTCACAATAGATTTTGGAATTATGAAATTCAAACCCTCAGATTTTTTGTATAAACTGCGCAGACATTTTGCACCTGCGACACTGGGATCTCACCTGCACTCCCGCACCTGTGAAAACCCAATCGCATGTGCGGAAGTTCATTAAGTGGTCTGGGATCGCACCAGTGGCACCCTTTTCGCACCTATGTGCCCGCACCTGCGGAAATACCATCGCAAGTGCGAAAATTCCTTTAATGGCCTAGGGTCGCACCTGCGGCTCCCCCTTGGCACCTGCGTGTCCGCACCTGCGGAAATACCATCGCAGGTGCGAGACACCAGAACCAGAATGGTTTAGCTATTCTCAATTCACAAAACTCACCCGTTGGGCATCCGAAACAACCCCGAGGGCCCCGGGACCTCGACCAAACCTACCAGATGACCCTAGTACCTTGTTCAAACTTAGTTGAGCCTTAAAAACACATCTCATAACATCAAAATCATCAGTTATGCATAGATTCAAGCCTAAGAACTTAGGAAATTTTAGAATTCACATTTGATGCCGAAACACGTCTCAACTCATCCGAATGACCTCAAATTTTGCAAATAGGTCATAAATGACATTGCAGACCTTCTGTCGCTTTCGGAAATCCATTCCGAATCCGATATCAAAATCTCACCTATCGGCCGAAATCACCGAAATTATAACTTTTGCCAACTCAAGCCTAAATCCACAACCGACCTCGAAAACACATTCTGAACATGCTCCCAACCCCAAAATCACCCAACGGAGCTAACGGAGTCGACGAAATTCCATTTTGGATCCGTCTTCACACAGTTCTAGCTACGGCTAGACTTCTAAAGCTAAATTGCACATTTATGGACTATGTGTCCAAAATCACTCCGGATTTCATCACTCAATGCTCCGACCAGTTCCAATAACATAAATAGACATGGGAGAAGCGGTTATTAGGGGATCGGGCTGGTAACTCACAAAACGACCTACCGGGCTGTTATATCCTCCCCCTCTTAAGAAAATGATTCGTCCTCGAACGAGCATACAAACATACCTGAAGCTGTGAAAAGATAAGGGTACTGACTCCGCATATCATGCTCGGCCTCCTAAGTCGCCTCCTTCACTGGCTGAACCTTTACTAGACGCAATATCCTTTGACCTGAGCTTCCTGACCTGCCTATCCAATATAGCTACTGGCTCCTCAACATATGACAGATCCTTGTCCAACTAGACTGAACTGAAATCCAAAACATGAGTCGGGTCACCGTGATACATCGGATGAACCCCTGCTAGGCTGGGAGGGGGGGGGAATGGCTAGCTCATAAGCAACCTCCCCAACACATCGCAACACCTCAAAAGGTCCAATAAATCTCAGACTAAGCTTGCCTTTCTTCCCGAAGTTCCTGACGCCCTTCATAGGCGATACCCGAAGCAAAACCCGATCACCAGCCATAAATGCCAAGTCACGAACCTTCCGGTCCGCATAGCTCTTCTGCCTGGACTGAGCTCTGCGAAGTCTCTCCTGAATCACCTTCACCTTGTTAGGGCCTCCTGAACCAAGTCTGTACCCAACAATCGGGCCTCGCCCGGCTCAAACCATCCCACAGGACACCTGCACCGCCTACCATACAAAGCCTCATACGATGCCATTTGAATGATGGTCTGGTAGCTGTTGTTATAAGCAAACTCTGCAAGAGGCAAGTATCGATCCCATGACCCTCCAAAATCCAACATACAGGCACAGAGCATATCCTCGAGAATCTGAATCGTGCGCTCGGACTGCCCGTCCGTCTAAGGGTAAAAGTTGTGCTCAACTCTACCCTGGTGCCTAACTCCTGCTGAACGGCTCTCCAGAACCGTGAAGTGAACTGTGTACCTCTGTCTGAAATGATAGATGCTGGAATACCGTGGAGGCGAAAAATCTCTCTGATATAAATCTCAGCTAACCTCTCGAAAGAATATGTAGTCATTATTGGAAGGAAAAGGGCTGATTTGGTCAGCCGATCCACAATCACCCAAATAGCATCATGCTTTCTCAAAACCGAGGAAGTCCAATCACAAAATCCATGGTGATCCGCTCCCACTTCCACTCTGGAAGCTGAATCTGCTGAAGTAACCCTCCCAGTCTCTGATGCTCACATTTGACTTGCTGTCAGTTGAGACAATTGGCTACAAACTCCACTATATCCTTCTTCATTCTTCGCCACCAGTAGTGTTGTCTCAGATCCTGGTACATCTTCGCGGTACCCGTATGGATGGTACCGCGAACTATGGGCCTTCTCAAGAATCAACTCTCGAATCCCATCCTTGTTGGGCACACAGATATGGCCCTGCATCATCATCACCTCGTTATCTCCTATAGTCACCACTCTGGCATCACCCTGCCGGACTCTATCCTGAAGAACCAAAAGGTGGGGATCATCATACTGGCGCTCTCTGATGCGGTCATTAAGGGATGATCGAGCAACCACACAAGTTAATACCCGGCAAGGCTCAAAAAGATCCAATCTCACAAACTGACTGGCTAAGGACTGAATATCTAAGGCTAGAGGCCTCTCAGCTGCATGGAGGTATGCAAAACTCCCCAAACACTCTGCCCGGTGACTCAAGGTGTCGGCCACCACATTGGCCTTCCCCAGGGTGGTATAATATAGTGATGTCCTAGTCCTTTAGCAACTCCAACCACCTACGCTGACGCAAATTTAGATCCTTCTGCCTTAATATTTGCTGCAAACTCCGGTGATCCGTGAATATCTCACAGGGAACACCATATAAATAATAATGCCATATCTTTAGGGCGTTAATAATCGCTGCCAACTCGAGATCATGAACATGGTAGTTTTTCTCATGAACCTTAAACTGTCTGAATGCGTAGGCAATCACCCTACCGTGCTGCATCGACACCGCTCCCAGGCCAATCCTCGAAGCATCACAATAGATTGTATAGGACCCGGAACTGGTAGGCAAAACCAACACATGAGTTGTAGTCAGCGCTGTCTTGAGCTTCTGAAGCTCTCCTCACACTCCTTAGTTCATATAAAAGGTGCACCCTTCTGGGTCAGTCCGGTCATAGGCGCTGAAATGGATGAAAATCCCTCCACAAAACGGTGATAATGCCCAGCCAAACCGAGGAAACTGCGGATCTCAGTAGCTGAGGACGGTCTGGGCCAACTCTGTACCGCCTCCACCTTCTTCGGATCTAAGTTGATCCCATCTGATAATACCACGTGGCCTATGAATGCCATAGAATCAAGCAAAAATTCACACTTAGAAAACTTGGCGTACTACTTCTTCTCCCTCAATGTCTGAAGCACGGTCCTCAAGTGCTGCTCATGGTCATCCTGGGACCTAGAATATACCAGAATGGCATCAATGAACACAATGACGAAAGTATCAAGATAAGGACAAAATATGTTGTGCATCAGGTGCATGAAGGTTGCTGGGGTACTGGTCAGCCCAAATGACATAAGAAGGAACTCATAGTGGCCATATCTGGTCCTAAAGGTAGTCTTCGAGATATCCGGTTCCTGAATCTTCAACTGATGATAACCGGAACATAGATCAATCTTGGAGAACTCCCTAGAACCCTGTAACTGGTCAAATAGATCATCAATGTGAGGAAATGGGTACATGTTCTTCATTGTCATCTTATTTAGCTGCCGATAGTCAATACACATACGCATCGAGCCATCCTTTTTCTTAACAAATAATACCGGAGTGCCTCAAGGTGATACACTGGGCCTCATGAATCCCTTCTCAAGCAACTCCTACAAGTGATCCTTCAACTCAGGAGGAGCCATGCGATAAGGAGGAATAGAAATGGTTTGAGTGCCTGGCAACAAGTCAATTTCGAAATCAATGTCTCTATCGGGTGGCATACCCGGAAGATCAGCTGGAAATACATTAGAATAGTCCCTGACAACTGGAACTGACTCAAGTGTAGGGGTATCAGTACTAACATCTCTCACATAAGCCAAATATGCATCACACCCCTTTCCAACCATCCGTTGAGCCTTATGAAAAGAAATGACTCGGCGGGGAGAATACTCCAAGGAACCTCTCCACTCTAACCTCAGAAATCTTGGCATAGCCAGCGACACGGCGTTGGCGTGAAAATCAAGAATAGCATAATAGGGAGACAACCAGTCCATACCCAATATAACATCGAAATCTACCATATTGAGTAGTAGCAAATCAGCTCTGGTCTCAAAACCACTAATAGTAATCAAACATGACCGATATACGCGGTCCACAACAAAAGAATCTCCCACCGGAGTAGAAATATAAACAGGGGAACTCAAAGAGTCCTGGGCTATCCCCATATGTGAAGCAAAATAGGAAGACACATATGATAGGTCTAATTACAAAGGGAACTATAGCGAGATTTTTCTGAGATATTGGAGTTAGTGAAAATCTTGAAGTTGTATGTCATGCTTTCAAAACTAAATGATTTCCAAAACCCTCATTTGAGGACGGATGATTTTTAAGGGGGGAGGATGTGAAAACCCGTAAAATTTTCTCGTCTTAAAATAATGCCTGAATGAGTCCCCGAGTTGTTTTTATTGTGGAAATTTTTAAAACGGACCTAAATTAAGTAAAAAATACCCCGAGACTTAAAGAATAAAATTTTCCAGAAAGTAGGTGTTATGCGACGCACTATGCGATCGCATAACGTGTATGTGAATCGCATAATGGTATATTAGACTCCTAGAACTCTAGAGGTTCCGCAGACACTATGTGGGTGTATATATATATTTTTGGGTAGATGTTGTATTTTCTCATAGTCGTGGTCCGCATTGAGAAGTGTTGTATCTATTATGTATGTTTTGGGAAATCTAGTACAATAATGTAAAATGAGGAAATATTTGATTTATTGTGCTAATCACACGCTTTTAAGCTTATCTCACTGTTCACATAAATAATGGATGATATAAACACGGGGAATCACATTGGGTAGGAAAGGAAAATCAGGTTCGCTTGACTGGGGTCACCCGGTTGAGTGCCGGTCGCGTCCCTCGATTTTTGGGCGCGACAAACTTGGTATCAGAGCCTAAGGTTTTAAATGTGTCCTAGGATGTCTCGGGGCCGTGTCTAGTAGAGCCCTCTTTATCGGTGTGTTGTCGACCACATCTATTATTAGGGGGCTACATGGACATTTAGGAAACACCCTTTTCATTATTATTCTATATGGTGCGGTGAAGTGGAAAGTGAGAATATTCTTTTCTAACTGGTGCTCTGTTCAAAACTTTTCAGTGATGGCACCAAATAAGAGAGCTCAACTCGGCTTAGAGGCCAATGCCTTCCCAAGTGTGGCCGTGAATTCTATACCTGATGGTGCGGGTGAGAGTCAATCCCCGACCTTGAATCCATCTAGCCTATCTGTTCCAGATCAGAGTGCTCCTATTCCTGCCGTGGCGGAGGGTGCTACAATCCCTCCCGCCGATATTCCTGATCCTTCTTCGGTTCCATCTCCAGGTCCCGTTGCTTCCGATGGGGACCTCAAGGGAGCTATTAATATGTTGACCCAGTTAGTGGCCGCTCAGGCCCAAAGATCTCATGCTGCCCCTGCGTCCTCTAGCAGATAGGGAGATTCCGCCGGTTCCAGAGTCAACCAGTTTATGTGGTTGGCCTCTCCAGAGTTCTCAGGTATTGATCTAGAGGCCGATCCGCAGGACTTTCTAGATGAAATGTACAAGACGCTTCGGGTTATGAAGGCTACAGAGACAGAGGGGGTTGTGTTAGCATCTTATAGGTTGAGAGGAGCAGTGTATTCCTGGTTCGGGATGTGGGAGGATTCCCGTGGGGAGGGAGTCGTCCAGCGGGATGGGATGAGTTCATTGATGCTTTCATGGATCACTTCTTGCATTCCTAGACTATGGCAGCCCGTGCCACGAAGTTTGAGGTTCTCAAGCAGGGTAACATGAGTGTGTGGGAGTACCACATGGAGTTCGTGAGGTTGTCCAAGTACGCTCCTCAGTTGGTCTCAATTATGGATGCCAAAGTTCGACGGTTTGTTCAGTGCCTCAGTCCCTTGGTTGTGAATGAAGCTGCTACAGCTGCCTTGTACTCACACATGAATTATGGTATGATAGTGGGATTCGCCCATGCCACGGAGGCTAGAAAATTGAAGATAAGGTCGGAGAGGGAGAATATCAGCAGGGCCCGATCGGCGGTCCACTCGGGGAATTCAGTTGGAGGAGGGAGACTAGTTCATGGGAGAGGACCATCCCAGTCTTGTGCTCAGTTCTCATCCAGTGCACCGTTATCAGCCGAGCAGTCGCTCGGGACCAGGATCAGACAGTAGGAGACCCCATCAGTCTGGTCGTACAGGAGGGAGGTTCCAGTAGTAGAGGAGGGCTCCGTGACTGAAGTGTAGGAGGTTCCATACCGAGCCTTGTTACATGGATATCCCGGTATGCTACGGGTGTGGGTTGAGAGGTCATATTTGGCGGGATTGCCGTGCGCCTAGTCAGGGCATGGGTAGTGGTTTTGCTCAGCCGTCCGGTTCTTAAGTTACTGCATCTTCAGTATGTCCTCCAGCTCTAGCAGGGCCTGGTGCAGTTAGAGGTGGAGCTCGTGGTAGAGGTGGACCCAGCCGGTTCTATGCTTTGAGTGGTCACCAGAGTGCGGAGGCTTCCCTAAATGTTGTTATAGGTATTCTGGTTGTTCAAGCCCTTGATTGTTATGCTCTTATTGATCCGGGGTCATCCTTGTCCTATGTTACCCTATTTATTGCTTCACATTTTGGGATAGAGCCCGAATAGCTCCATCAGTCGTTCTATGTGTCGACTCCGGTTGGTGATCCCATTATAGCCGCACGAGTCTATACGAATTGTGTTGTCACGGTGTGTGGTCAAAATACCACGGCCGACCTTATTGAACTAGGGATGGTAGATTTTGATGTTATCATGGGAATGGATTGGCTTTACTCGTGCTTCGCTAAACTCGACTATCAAACAAGAATTATGAGACTAGAGTTTCCTAATGAGTCAGTTATTGAGTGGAAAGGGATATGGTGTGGTTCCAAAGGGTAGGTTTATTTCCTACTTTAAGTCCTCGAAATGATTAAAAAGGGGCGTGTTTATCATTTGGTCTGAGTTGTGGACACCACTTCAGAAATGTCTGCCCCCGGGTCCGTCCTAATCGTGAATGAGTTTCTTGAAATATTTCTGGACGAGCTTCCAGGGATTCCGCCAGATAGAGAGATCGATTTTGGGATTAATGTATTGCCAGATATGCAGACAATATTTATTACACCATACAGAATGGCGCCATCAGAGTTGAGGGAGTTAAAGGGGCAGTTGAATGACTTATAAGAGAAGGGGTTCATTCGGCCGAGTGTGTCGCTGTAGGGCGCTCCAGCTCTTTTCGTCAGGAAGAAGGAAGGGTTGCTTCGGATGTGTATTGATTATCAGCAGCTCAACAAAGTCACTATCAAAAACAAGTATCCATTACCCCAAATAGATGATTTGTTTGACCAATTGCAGCGTGCGAGGTTCTTCTCCAAAGTTGATTTACGATCGGGGTATCACCAGTCGAAGATCAGAGAGCAGGATATTGCTAAGACCGCCTTCAGAACTAGTTATGGCCATTTTGAATTTTTTGTAATGTCCTTTGGACTGACCAATGCTCCAGCGGCTTTCATGGATCTTGTGAATCGGGTTTTCAAATCGTTTCTTGACTCCTTCGTGATTGTTTTTATTGATGACATCCTTATCTACTCGTGCTTTCGGGAGGATCATGCTACTCACCTCAGGATAGTTCTGCATACTCTTTATTAGCACCAATTGTATGCCAAGTTTTCCAAATGTGAATTTTGGCTGGAGTCAGTCACATTTTTGAGTCATGTTGTTTCCAGAGAAGGGATTAAGGTTGATCCCCGGAAAATCACAGCAGTAAAGGATTGGCCTAGACCAACGATCCCGACAGAGATTTGTAATTTCTTGGGTCTAGCCGGGTATTATCGGAGGTTTGTGGAGGGGTTCTCTACCCTCGCCTCCCCATTGACTAAATTGACGCAGAAGGAAACTATGTTCCAATGGTCTGAAGCTTGTGAAAAGAGCTTTCATAAATTGAAATCAAGATTGACTTCAGCACCAGTGTTAACTTTGACATAAGGCACTGAGGGATTTGCGGTTTATTGCGATGCTTCAAGGATTGGTTTGGATGTGTGTTGATGTAACACGGGAAGGTTATAGCCTACGCTTCCAAGAAACTCAATAATCACGAGAAGATATATCCGACGCGAACTCGCGGCAATTGTGTTTGCATTGAAAATCTGGCGTCATTATTTATATGGGGTCCATGTGGACGTGTTCTCAGACCACAAGAGTCTCCAATATTTGTTCAAGCAGAAGTAGTTGAATTTAGGACAGCGCCGATGGTTAGCATTGCTTAAGGATTATTGTATGAACATTCTGTACCATCCATGGAAAGCAAATGTAGTGGCCAACGCTCTCAGTCGGAAGTCTATGAGTAGTGTGGCTCATTTGGAGGAAGATCAATCGTCGTTGGCTCGCGAGGTTTGTTGATTGGCTAGTATGGGGGTCTGTCTCTCGACCTCAGACGAGGGGAAAGTCATGGTGCATAATGGGGCAGAATCATCACTTGTAGCGGAAGCCAAGGAGAAGTAGTTTATTGATCCAGCATTGGCGCAGTTGAAGGTGGCAGTTTTGAATAACAAGATTTCGGCATTCTCACTCGGAAGCAATGATGGTGTTTTGCGGTGCCAGAGAAGGCGATGTGTTCCTGATGTGGATAATCTTCGGGAGAGGGTGATGGAGGAAGCTCACATTTCTAGGTATTCCGTGCAACCGGGTTCTACGAAAATGTATCAAGATCTCCGGGAAGTTTATTGGTGGAGCGGCCTGAAAAGAGGTGTGGCAGACTTTGTATCTAAATGTCCGAATTGTCAGCAGGTGAAGGCCGAGCATCCGAGGCCTGGTGGGTTAACTCGGCTTATGGAACTTCCAATATGGAAATGTTAAATGATCAACATGGATTTAGTAGTAGGGTTACCTCGCACTCAGCGCAAGTTCGACTCGATTTGGGTGATAGTGGATTGACTCACGAAATCAGCTCACTTCTTGCCGGTCAAGCGCACCGATACTACAAAACAGTACGCTCAGTTGTATACCAAGGAAATAGTCAGGCTTCATGGTACTCCAGTTTCCATAATCTCAGACCGAGGATCCTAGTTCACCGCTAATTGTTGGAGGAAATTTTAGCAATGTTTGGGTACTCAGGTAAGTCTCAGCACAGCTTTTCGTCCGCAGACTGATGGTCAGGCAGAGCGGACTATTCAGAAACTTGAAGATATGTTACGTGCTTGTGTGTTGGACTTTAAGGGTAGTGGGGATGATCATTTACCGCTTATCAAATTTTCTTACAATAACAACTTTCACGGTAGTATTTAGATGGCCCCATTTGAGGCATTGTACGGAAGGAGTTGTAGATCTTCGATTGGCTGGTTCGAGCTTGGTGAAGCAGAATTGTTAGGGCTAGATTTCGTGCACCAGGCATTGGAAAAAGTCAGAGTGATTCTGGAGAGGATGAAAACCGCTCAGAGCCGTCAAAAATCCTATGCGGACGTTCGTCGAAGAGAATTGAAATTCCAAGTTGATGATTGGGTATTCTTGAAGGTATCTCCTATGAAGGGAGTGATGCGGTTTGGGAAGAAAGGGAAATGAAGCCCAAGGTATGCCGGGCCATATCAGATTGCTCAAAGGATAGGGCAAGTGGCTTATGGGTTGGAATTACCCCTGACTTGTCACTAGTGCACCCGCTGTTCCACACTTCCATGTTGAAGAAAGTGGTGGGAGATCCATCAGCCATCGTGCCAGTTGAGACTATTGAGGTTAATGAAGAATTATCGTATAAAGAGGTTCCGGTTGCCATTCTTGATAGACGATTCTGTAGATTGAGGAACAAATAAATTGCTTCAGTTAAAGTGTTATGGTAAAGTGAGCACGTTGAGGAAGCCACGTAGGAAGCGGAAGATGTGATGAAAGAAAAATATCCCCATTTGTTTGAATAGGTTTAGTAGTGTTTGTCAGAACTGTCATCTCTAAGAAAATTTTATTTTATGTTCGGTTTTGTGCAAAAGCACCCCATCTTCTACTAATTGCCTTATTGTTGTAATTTTTCAACGTGTGCTAAAACTGAATCCGCAGTTCTATTTGGGTAGTGTGCAACCCTCGAGGTAAATGAAAGTTTTGTGGAACATATGTGTTAGGCAAGTGATTATAGTAGTGTAGGTTGGTAATGATTAATTGAAATGAATATAGTATATTAAGGTGATTGGGTTGTAAGGGACTCGTTAAAACGACCAAGTTATGTGCAAAAATATGAATCGTGTGCAAATTTGTGGTATTAGAAGAAATAACTATGTGTAGTTCACAAAATGATTGAATATTTGCAAATTGTTGAGATAACAACGTTGTGTGTGAGTTATTGGGTGATTAAAACTCTGTAATGGTGCTTGGAAATATGTCTCGGGGGCTCTCGGACAGGTAGATACGTCTAATTACAAAGGGAACTCTGGCGAAATTTTTCTGAGATATTGGAGTTGGTGAAAATTTGGAAGTTGTATGTCATGGTTTCAAAACTAAATGATTTCCAAAACCCTCATTCGAGGACAAATGATTTTTAAGGGGGGAGGATGTAAAGACCCGTAAAATTTCTCGTTTTAAAATAATGCCCGAATGAGTCCCTGAGTTGTTTTTATCGTGGAAATTTTTCAAACGAACCTAAATTGAGTAAAATGTACCCCGAGACTTAAATAATAAAATTTTCCAAAAAGTAGGTGTTATGCGACGCACTATGCGATCGCATAACGTGTATGCGGACCGCATAATGGTCGCATACACTGGCAAATCACTGCCCCATTTGAGGTCAACTATGCGGTCCAATGTGAGATCGCATTTCAGTTCTGCGGACTGCATATATGTCGCACTGTTGCGTTTGATTTTGGGAGGGAATTTATGCGACACATTATGCGATCGCATAACGTGTATGTGGACCGCACAATGTTCGCATACCTGGGTAGTGTGTTTTGAATTTTGTCCCATCTCGCGGGCCATTATGCGATCTATTCTGCGGACCGCATGTCAGGAATGCGATCGCATTCCTTACCGCATTCTTGTGTCGGGCCATATTTTTCTAATTTTTAAAGCCCGACGCCAGTTAATTAAAACACCCCCCCCCCTTAAATTTTTAACCATTTTCTGATATATTAGAGAGAGGAAAGAGTGGGTTCAAGAGAGAGAAAGTACCAACTTCATCAAATTGGTCTTCATTCATCACTCAAGCTTGGAACTAATCAAGTTGGACACAAATTTCTTCACTGTAAGAGGTAAGATTCTACCTCATTAACCTTAATTTCCAGATTTTTGTTAAAATGAAACCTGGGTAGGATAGTTCAAAAATATGGGGTTAAGAATCTTGCATCCATGTACCCAATTTATCATAATCTAGTAAAGGAAAATAGGTCGGAGTAATCTTTCACTAAAAAGAGGTTATTTAATCTGAAGGAACAACCAGTGTTTGATAGAAAGCTCGAATGAGTTCAACAAATGTTCATGATTCCTAATTCTAAGTTTAAATGTGCCGCATTGTGAATTAGATTGAATATGCTAGAAGGTACGGTGATTTGAGATAGAAATTAAGGAAAAATCACGATTCGAGGTATGTATGGCTAACTTTAACCTTTGTAGAATCCTCTTGTTGGGTCCGAGCATACGGTATGTGTACCTTGTTTGAAAACATGGTAATTGATTGTTCAAATGTTTTGAGACGTAAGATTCTATTCTCTGATTCTCCTAGTTGATAGCCATACTACCGTACTATATGAGACTGTGAAAAGATTTTGATCTGCCTATCTTATTATGTGCAAAGCTCGTAAATGCTCGATGATATTGATATGAAAGTATGTATTAATGAATGAAAGAAGGTTAATGTGCCCAAGTGCGAGAATGTATTTAATGGCTAAGAAAAATTGTGCGTGATAGGTAATGAAAAAGGGTATTGTGAAATGATGTGAATGAGTTAAGCAATTATGGCAATGCCTTGTATATGAATTACTACTTGGGGAGAATTATTGTGCCTTGGGCCCAAATATATGAATGGTGGACGTGAACTTGTGATTCCTTGAAATGATAATTCTTGTGATGTAATTGTTTGTGGTTGCTGTTATGAAATATGACTGTCAGGTGGGATCGGGTTGCGCGCCGCAACACGAAGTAATAAGCTTGATGAAATGTGAGGTAATAAGGGTGGCCGAAGTAATAAGGAACGAATGTGATCATTATCACTATCGAAATGAAAAATTCGGGAATCTCTTGAATATGGTGATGTTGAAAGAGAAAAAGGAGCGATTGTGAAACTTGTTGATTTTGGCTGTTTCTTTCCACGTGCATTGATTGATTGGTTCTATTACTGTCTCTTAATTGTGTATTGTTTGATTGTACTTGGGATAGAGTTTGTTCATACATATAACGTCCCATTTTCCGACAACGCTATATCTTTGTATATGGATGTAAGTGGGTCCATAGCACGTTGCTCAGCTCACCGTTACTGGTGCTTTCTCCTCGTCCTTTCTCGGCTGTACTGGTGAGCCCCACTTCTTCTCGGGGCCATGTGTAGTTCATGCCATCTCCTTTTGAGTATATTATGTATTGTAAGGTATAGCCGGGACCTTGTTACCGACAAGTATTGTATAAATTCCTAGTATTCTTAGAGGCTCCGTAGACACTATGTGGGTGTATATATATATTTTTGGGTAGTGGTTGTATTTGCTCGTAATCGTGGTCCGTATTGGGAAGTGTTGTATATATTATGTATGTTTTGGGAAATCTAGTATAATAATGTAAAATGAGGAAAAATTGGATTTATTTTGGTAATCACACACTTTTAAGCTTATCTCACTATTTCACATAAATAATGCATGATATAAACACGGGGAAGCGCGTTGGGTAGGAAAGGCAAATCAGGTTCGCTTGACTGGGGTCACCCAGTTGAGTGTCGGTCGCGTCCCTCGAATTTGGGGCGTGACATAGAGCGTGGGTAAAATAATACTGATGCATCCCTATGATAAATGGGAACAATACCTATAATGATTGAATCTGAAGCAATGGCCTCGGACCGGGCCGGAAGAGCATAGTACCTGGCCTGGCCTCCCCCTCTAGGGTGACCTCTACCTCCCCGACCTCCACCTCGAGCTGCCTGAGGTGGTGGGGTAGCAGATGGGGCTAGAAGAATAGCTGGAGGGCCTGAGGGAAGACGTGGAGCCTGATAAATATGAGGGGGTGCACCTTGATAAGTCTGAGGTGGTGCGCCCCTCCTCGCTCTAGGACAATATCTGATCATATGATGAGGGTCACCATGCTCAATGCAACTCCTCAGAGGACGTGGCGGCCGCTGCTGACTCTGAACTGGCTTGATGGGATGGCCAGTGATAGCACCTCGAGCAGGAGGCACCTGAGATACTGGTGGTGCATAATAAGGCTCCTGAGGTCTAGGAGGAGCTGGAATACCACTGGCTGCTGGGAGAGCTGATTGAATAGGGTGACTCACAAAACCCCTACCATAGCGTGCTGCTGGTGCACGGGCTCCTGAAAAATGGATAGTCTCTCGAGACCTCTTGGCCTCTCTCTCCTCCCTGTCCTGGGCTAACATAGTCGCAATCCTCTGGGCAATTATCACGGCCTACTGGTAACTAATATTAGTCTCCAGCTCTCGAGCCATGTTGGTCCTAATCATGGGGTGGAGTCCCTCAATAAAACGTCGAACCCTCTCTCTGATAGTGACAACCAACGCTGGTGCATGGCGAGCCAAATCGCTGAAACGAACTGCATACTCTGACACAGTCATGGCACCCTGGCGTATCTGCTCAAACTCCACACTCCAAGCATCCTTGAAGATCTGAGGGAAAAACTCAAGTAAGAACATATCGGAAAACTGAGCTCAAGTAAGTGAACTGCCTCGTCCGAGCTACTAAGCTCAAAAGCACGCCACCACTAATAAGCTGCTCCCCTCAGCTGGAAAGCAGTGAAAGAAACCGCACTCGTCTCCACAATACCCATAGTGCAGAGAATGCGATAACACCCCTCAATAAAACCCAGGGCGTCATCCGAAGCTAGTCCGCTGAACTCAGGTGCGTGGTACTTCTTTTACCTCTCAAGTCGGAGCTGCAGCTGAGGGCATAGGAATATACTCTGGAACCTGCCTAATCTCATGTTGAGCTGGAGCTGCTGGGGGCATAGGAATATACTCTGGAACCTGCCCAATATGAACCCTCTGCTCAGGAGTACGGGCCGCGGGAGTCTGTGTCCCTTCTCCGGCCTGGGATGTAGCTGGAGCTATCGGGAGTAGACCCGCCTTAGACAGAGTACTGAAGACACTCAAGAACTGGGCTAATGTCTTCTGGAGATCTTGAGTAACAGTAGGGAGGACCTACGCCCCTCCAACTATAGTTGTTGGGGGCTCCTCTGCCTCTGCTCTAGCCGGTGCTCGAGCTGCACCACGTGCTCGTCCCCTGCCCCGGCCCTTGCCTTTGGTGGCTCTGACTGGAGGCTGGGTTCCTGGTCATCAGTACATCCGGTACGGGTACGAACCATCTGCAAGCAAGAATAGAATAGATTTTAAGAATTTGAGGACAACAACTTAGCACGATAAGGAATTCCAAAGAATTTTATTTTTCTTAACAGTTACATAGCCTCCCGAAGATAGATACGGACGTCTCCGCACCGATCCGCGAGACTCTAATAAACCGGCTTCTGACTTGTGACTCCTATGAACCTAGACGCTCTGATACCAAGTTCTCACGACCCAGTTTTACCCTCCGAAAGGTATCGTGACGGCACCTAGTCTCTACTACTAGGTAAGCCTAAAATTAGCGGAACATGACAGAATCAATAAAATAAAGCCAGAAAAAGAACTCAAGTAGAATTGACGTAACTACTCAGCATATACTTTTACTTCCCAAAACCTGGAATGTCACCATAGTCACCAGCTTTGTATTAAATGTATATCTATACATTGAATCAGTGAAAAAATATACAAGTCTTCTATGCCTACACTAGAGTAGAAGGGGACTCGTAGGATTTTGCGGACGCGACAGAATTACCTCGCGGCCTCCTGGCTGATGCTAGAACGTCTCCTAGCCACGATATTTAGTGCGGGTACCTGGATCTGCCCATGGGGAATACATGCACAGGAAAGGGCGTGAGTACTCCATATTCGGTACTCCGTAAGTGCCAACCCTGACCCCAGTCAAGTAGTGACGACGTCAGGTTGAGGCCCTACTGAGTTTGTAAAAACAAGTCAATATATATATATATATATATATATATATATATATATATATATATATATATATATATATATATATATATATATATATATATATATATATATATATATATATATATATTTAAAACAGTAAAATACAGATAAGCAATGATAAATAGGATTATAGAAGACGTTTCAATACAGAAAGAGAGCCCTCGGCTCAGCAAAACATATATCTCAACAGTAAATGTGCAATGTAGTACACGGGGAAAGCTCCTAGATCTCAGTCTGTAGTCCCAATTTAAGTATGCTATGCAGCACAGGGGAAAGCTCCCGGATCTCTGTCTGTAGTCCCAATTTAAATATGAAATGCAGTACAGAGGAAAAGCTCCCGGACCTCGGTCAGTAGTCCCAATTTAAATATGAAATGCAGTCCATGGGAAAGCTTCCAGATCTCGATCCGTAGTCCCAATTTAAATATGCAAAGATGAAGTATGTCAATTATGGCTTAATTAAACAGTCTAGGAAAAAAAACAAGTAAGAATAGAGTAAAACGACCTAAGCATGATGTGACTAGTAACAAATAAGAGGAAATCAAGTCAGAACAGGTACGCATGCTTACTCTAAGGCTATCAACTCAATTAAGATAGGAAACAGTAATATATGAATGAAAATAAGCGTTTCGTGGGAGTAAAAATAGCATTTTAGCAACAATGACCCGTGTACGCACTCGTCGCCTCCCGTACATGCGTCCACGTAACAAAATCAGTATAAATGCCTAAGGAAAGGTCCCCAACACAGAATTAGGCAAGCCACTTACCTGGACTGCGCTAATCAACTCAATATCAAGGTATTTCCACGAGTAGCTGACTCCGGGTGGCCCAAATCTATTCAAATCGATTGCATGGTGTAACTATCACTTCAAGGGAACAAAATAGAAAATTATCTATAAGATAATACACGAAATTAGAGATTAGCCCAAAAGTCCCTTGGGCCCACCTCTCGGAATCGGGTAAAATTTATATTTCCCGAACACCCATTCGTTCATGAACCCACTCCAATAAGAATCAACAAAATCTGACGTCTAAATCTCCCTAAATCCTCAAATCCGACTAAAAGTCGCCAAGCCCCAAGCTCACAATCGATTTTAGAATTGTGAAATTCAAACCCTTGGATTTTTTATATAAACTTCCCAGACATTTCGCACCTGTGACACTGGGATCGCACATGCGGTGTCGGACCTGTGGAAACCCAATCGCAAGTGCGGAAGTTCATTAAGTGGCATGGGGTCGCATCTGCGGCACCCCTTTCGCACATGCGTGCCCGCACCTGCAGAAATACCATCGCAGGTGCGGAAATTCCTTTAATGGCCTGGGATCACACCAGCGGCTCCCCCTTCGCACCTGCATGTCCGCACCTGCGGAAATACCATTGCAAGTGCGAGACACCAGAACCAAAATGGTTCAGATGTTTAACAAAACTCACATGTTGGGCATCCAAAAGAACCCCGAGGCCCCCAGGACCTCAACCAAACCTACCAGATGACCCTATTACCTTGTTAAATCTTGGTCGAGCCTTAAAAACACATGTCATAACATCAAAATCACCAGTTATGCATAGATTCAACCCTAAGAACTTAGGAAATTTCTAGAATTTACATCTGACTCCAAAACATGTCTAAACTCATTCGAATGACCTCAAATTTTTCACACAGGTCATAAATGACATTACGGACCTACTGTCGCTTTTGGAAATCCATTCCGAGCCCGATATGAAAATCTCACCTATCAGCAAAAATCGCAAAAATTCTAACTTTCGCCAATTCAAGCCTAAATCCACAACCAACTTCGAAAACACATTCCGAACATGCTCCCGACCCCAAAATCACCCAATGATGCTAACAGAGTCGACGGAATTCCATTCCGGATCCGTCTTCACACAATTATAGCTACGACCAGATTTTTAAAGCTAAATTCCACATTTATGGACAATGTGTCCAAAATCACTCTCGATTTCATCACTCGACGCTCCGACCAGTTCCAATAACATAAATAGACATGGGAGAAGCGGTTATTAGGAGATTGGGGCGCTAACTCTTAAAATGACCTACCAGGTTGTTACAATGGGGATAACTATCTAGTATATGTATGTGTACACTTGACATAGAAGAATATTGTTTAGAATTTATTCAGAAAATATAAAGTTTTATACTCCTATAATGATCTGTATTAGCTACGTAAATATAAAATCACATGCTATTTAACTTTTATCGTCTTATATGTTTAAAAATTATCTTGGATTTAATATGAAAGTGCTTTCTTCCATGATTTAAAATTAAACAGTATTTCCAATATTTAAAATAAAAATATTTAATCTTTCATGTTCGTAATATTACTTGAAATACAAATTAAGAAATAGGTCTAATGAAAAGTAAATATTTAATATAACCTTTCTTTCTATTTCTAAAGAGGAGGAAGTTTATAAAAGCATAAATTAAATTAATTTTGTTAATATGTGATATTAGAGGCGTGCGAAACAATAAAATAGTATTGGAAAAATTAATTTGAAGTGTTATAAAATAACGACTGTAAAGTAAATAAACTAAAGATAAGTATAGAGAGAAACTGATATATTATTGAACTTTCAAACTGATGTACATAATTAGCTGAAAAACTCCTCCATTTATAGAACAAAGGAAGCAGCTACGAAGCTTTTCAGGAAGCAACTTCAAGACTTTTCTTCAACTGCTTTTCAGGAGATCCCATTCATAGTATAATTTTGATCATTTATAGATTTTCTTTTTCTAGGATTTCGATCCTTAGAACCCAAAGACCTACCACGCTTCAGGTGTACTTTTGGTTTACTAGCTATCATGCTAGTAGATGGTCCTGTTGGGACATTAATTCGGATAGGCACATTCTCTGCATATTCAAATCAGTAAATGCGTCTGGCGTTTGATTTGCTATCTTCTGTAAATGAATGATCTTATGGACCTCTTGATTACATACGGGTACGTGGATCATAATGAGATAATGATGAAACTTTCCACACAATTTCTCTTTTGATTTCCTTTTTCTCTCCCCCTAATTGTGGGAAATTTGTTTCATCAAATCGGCAATCTGCAAATCGAGAAGTAAATAACTATTCCATCAATGGTTAAAGATAGAGTATAATAGAGGATGATTCAAACCCAATATATATTCCTAACCTTCTCTGTGGGGCCATCTTACTACGATGTGGTGGTGCTACTGGCACATATATAACATATCCAAAAATTCGTAGATGGGCAATATTTGGCTCATGACCAAACACTAATTGTGATGGAGAATATTTATTATAATGTGTCGGTCTAAGATGAATAATTGATGCTGCATGCAAGATAGCATGGCCCCAATCTGTAGTGGGCAATTTTATTTTGATAAGTAGTGGTCTTGCTATCAATTGCAGACATTTAATAAATGACTCTGCAAGGCCATTTTGAGTATGAACATAAGCTACATGATGTTCAAATTTTTTCCCAATTGATAGAAAATAATCATCAAAATCTTCAGATGAGAATTTTCCAGCATTATCTAGGAGAATAGCCTTTATAGGATAATCTGGCAATTGTGCCCTTAATCGGTTTATTTTGGCTAATAGCTTTGCAAACGCCACGTTGTGAGATGATAGTAGGCACATATGAGACCATCTTGAATATACATCTATAAGGACCATAAAATATCTATAAAATGCACTTGATGGGTGAATAGGTCCACATATATCCCCATGTATACACTCTAAAAAGGTAGGGGATTACATGCCAACCTTCATTGGTGATGGCCTAGTGATCATTTTGCCTTAATAACAAGCATCACAAGAAAATTCATTATTTGTAAGAATCTTCAGGTTCTTTAGTGGATACCCACTCGAATTTTCAATAAACCGTCTCATCATTATTGATCCAGGATGGCCCAAAGCACAAAAGTATTTGAATCAGTAAACTTATGGTTTATGATATAGTTCTCTTCAACTGTACTGATCATTGAATAGTATAAGCTAGAAGATAAAGTTGGTAACTTTTCTACAATGCATTTCTGGCAAGAAATATTCTTTGTAATACAAAGATATTCCTCATTCATTTCATCTATTGTCTCAACAGGATACCCATTTCGGTGGATATCTATAAAACTCAACAAGTTTCTTCGGGACTTGGAGGAGAATAATGTATTGTTTATAATAAGTTTTGTTCCTTAGACAGAAATACAATAGCTCTTTCGGAGCCATCAATCAAACTTATATTACCAGAAATTGTAGAAACATTTTCTTTTTGCCTATGCAAATAAGAAAAGTATTTCTGATCTTTGAATATGGCATGAGTTGTTCCACTATCAATTACAAAAATATCTTCATGATTGGTCTTTGATCCAAACATAATTTGAGGATTATCCATATTCTTCAAAACGACATAAACAAAATATATTATAATAAACATTATTATCAAAACGTAACTTCTATTACATAACCATACTATCTACTACAAACAACAAAAATTAAAATATTTACATTTCTACAGATTCATCAGCGATTACATGACTTGTTTCTCCTTCTGGGAGTGCAGAGTAATCAACTACATCCAAATACATGAAGTCTAAATTATCTTCAGAAATAAAATTTGCTTCAGCATTTTTGTCTGTCTTCTTCAGGGAGGCTTGATAAAGCTCAACCAGGTGCTTTGGCGTACGACATGTACGTGACCAGTGCCCTTTTCCGCCACATCTATAGCATGTATGTTCTGCATTTGTTGCTTGCACCGCTTCATGCTTTTGTTCCTTCCTTCTCCACTGTTGGTGATGAGGAAGGTTCTTTGGTGCATTATTATTACCATGATTAGATTTTCTTCCCCGACCACGGCCATGACCACGACTAGGGCCACGACCTCTTCCACGCTTATCTTGGTGGAAGTTCGTTTCATTCACTTCATGAAATGGACAAGAACTAGTTGGTCGGCTTTCATGGTTTTTCACTGATAGCCCATTATGTTGCTCGGCTACAAGAAGATGTGAGATAAGTTCATAATACTTTTTGAATCCCATCTCTGGATATTTCTACTGCAGGAGCATATTCGAGGCATGAATAGTGGTGAATGTTTTCTCCAACATAGCATGATCAGTAATATTATAACCACATGATTTCAATTGAGAAATAATCCTGAACATAGCATAATTATACTCACTGATAGATTTAAAATCTTGTAGCCGTAAATGAGTCCAGTCATAACGTGCTTGTGGAATAACGACCATCTTCAGGTGGTCATATCTATCTTTCAAATTATTCCACAATATGACTGGATCTTTCACAGTAAGATATTCCATTTTCAGGCCCTCATCAAGGTGATGGTGTAGGAATATCATTGCTTTGGCACGACCTTGGTTTGATGCCTGATTTTTGTCATTGATGGTGTCTACCAGAGGCATCGCATCAAGATGAATTTCAACATCAAGTACCCAAGACATATAGCTTTTTCCCGATATATCCAGGGATATGAGTTCAAGTTTAGAAAGACTTGACATTATTTAGAAAAGGAAAGTTCGTACCATTGATACTCTTAAAGTATTTGCTCGAGATAGCAGAGTCTCGTGCTGATAATGTGTTATAAAGTAATGACTTTAAAGTAAATAAACTAAAGAGAAGTGTAGAGAGAAACATATATATTATTGAACTTTCAAACTGATGTACATAATGAACTGAAAACTCCTCTATTTATAGAAGAAAGGAAGCAGTTGCGAGGCTTTTTTGGAAGCAGTTTCAAGGCTTTTCTGCTTGTAAGTTGTCTGCATGAGCTGCTTGCAACCTTCCTACATCAGCTGTTTGTAGATAAACTTCAACAGAGTACTAAATGGATAATCTTCTCCAGGATGATTATCTATAGCGGATTAATAAATGCACATCCACAATATAATAATTTCATAACATGAAGAACATTGTGCCGTGTTAAGCAAAGATACAACATTTAGCGTACAACATAGTTACCTTATAGTAGTATCTAGGAGTGTGTAGAGCTTTAAAATAGCCTCATGGAAATGCATTCTACCGCTTCCAGGCTTTTGGTTGCAAAAAAAAGGAATACACTACTGAAATTCGGCAAAAATCGATCACGGTCGACCGATCAATATTATTCGGTCAAAATATCTGCCAAAAAATCAATTAATGTTGGTCGGTTTTTCAAAATATTTTATTTTTTACCTTTTCTTTATGAAACCGACAACCTTTGGCCAGTTCTATTTGGCACAAAAATGCGGAAAATTATTTTTGAGTCTCCCAAAATTTATTTTTCAAGAAACTGACCAACATTGGTCTGTTTTTTTTAAAAATAAATTAGAATTAATATTTAAAAAACTAAACGAAATCGGTCGGTTAATTCAACCGGTCATTTTAAAATACCAACTGTCCTTGGTAGGTAATTTTACATTTTAATAAAACCGGCCAACTTTGGCCGGTTATTTTCGTGCGAATATACCATTTAAGAGTATAAATGAAATAAAATATAGTCTTAAAACAAAGTGCACCAATGATCTACTGGTAGAATAGTATCCTGCCATAGCATAGATCTGAGTCGATTCCCAGATAGTGCATTTTTTAATTACATAATTAAAATACCGACCAACTTTGGTCCAAAAAAACCGACAAAATATTTTTGATTTTTTCGGCATTTTTTTCAATTTAATTGACTAACCAAAGTTGATCGGTAATTTCCGACCAACTTTGGTCGGTATGCTTTTCCAGCCTTCAAATTACCGTTCACATGTAAAGCGTCGCATTTTGGATGTTATTGTCCATTACCGACCAACTTTGATCGGTTTTTTTGGACGATTTTGTTCGAAATTCTAGTAGTGATTCTTATAACGGAATTACTAGAGGCTGATCCATGAGTGAACTTTATGAGTTCAAATTAACAATTCTACCATATTTCATGTGATTTAATTATTGAGGTTAAAATTTATTATTGTACAACTACTTGATTCAAATAAACTTGTGGCTTTTTTCATGAGATGCACCTTATTTTATTAGACAAATGTCACGATCCTAAATCTCACCAATGTGGTGACAACACCTGGCCAATAACATTCAAATAACAATAATAAATTCATAAAATAAAATTGAATAATCTCAGTAGCTGAGTAATAATAAATAATGAAAGTCGAGCTATAATGCAACTAAAACAATCCTATGATCTGGTGTCAACGAGAACATGAGAACTATAGAGTTAAAATACAAAGTCAATTCCCAAATTAAAAAATTGTTTAAAAGATAGAACTGTAATAACATACACTGAGATAAATGTGACTACAGGTCTTGCGAATGGAACAAACAACTACCTCGAAATCTCCCAAGGTGATACAGGTCATGCCCTATCAACCTCTCCTCTCAGCAGCACCTAGATCGACACATAAAGTGTAGAGTGTAGTATGACTACAACCGATCTCATGTACTCAATATTTAATAACCTAACCCCGGGATGAATCCGTGACTACCTTGGGAATCAAATACTCACTTAGAGTAACAAATTACAACAATATAAGAACAATAACGACAAATAGAAGTAGCTTAAGCAATATTAAATCAACCTTTTCACAATAGAAGAAAAGTAAGATGCTTTTTAAGAATAGCATTTAAGGCATAAATTCTTTTTCAAAAGTCATCTAAACATGGTTTCATCAATTTATAAGTGATTCCAAGTCAGATAAATTAAATAAACACATCAAGTGCCAATAAGAACGAGGGAAAGAATACATCATGGCACCTACATGGCATGTATACATGTTAGAATCTACAATATCGTAGTTAAATCAACAAGTATGTCGTATCTTAGTGCATGTATAGTTGCTGACAATATTGCACTTTGACTCTCACACTCATCAATAACAACACTCAGCACTATACGGGTGCCTAACACAAGTCCCTCCTCCAAGCACATGTATGACCATGTGCTTGCGCCTACAATTAATAACTAAACCCGGCGGGGCGTGTTTTTGGCCCAAGCGCTGATCTGATATAAGTCAACAATCAATATCACTTAGACCAATATGGAGCCTGGTGCACTCGTCACCTCATAGTCAATACCACTCAAACAAACGTAGGGCCTGGTTTACACGTCACATCAATATTAGAATCAAATCGGCTTTATGTCCCAAGGTCAGTCATCACTCGCTCAAGTCTCAAGTATTCACATGTCACATTACTCATTTCAAATTGTGTCACACATATAGGGAATCTACAACATGTGTAATAACATATAAAGAATACACGGGGATAGAGATATAATACGCGAACGTAAGATCATGAGTTCAAATATGACTAAAATTAAAGAAAACAACTCAATATAGCAAGAATAGCACTATCATTTCTCAAACAAGTAAGCACATTGCCTAGACATGATTTCTAATATAAATAAAATGATCGAGTATTCACACCAGTAGAGAAATATGGAAATAACAAGGCATGATGGAAAAACAAGGCACTTAATAGCCTAAGTTCTACCTGGATCATGAATAACCCCGGTGTACACACATACGCCCGTCACGTGGAACGTATGTCACCCCCAGTATATCTTAATATCATAGCCAATAGGAAAATTACCCTCAAACCATGTTTAGACACGTACTTACGTCAAAGCGCGTGAAACAGTACTCCAAAAATATCTTCCCACACGAATCGACCTCTATATGGCTCGACACTAGTAAAAAAATAATTCAATAACGACAAACACGACTATAGAAATCGATTCCAAGTAATAAACCTCCAATGATTATCGAATTCCAAAAAGTGAACTAAAAAGTCAACTTGAGTCTGCTTTTTGGAGCCCGACAAAAGTCACAAATCTCGTCTACCCATTCGAATACGAGTCCGAATATACAATTTTTCCAAAATCGACTCCAAATTGGGGTTCAAATCTCTATTGATCACTTTAGAAACATTTTTGACAAAACCCCCAATTTTTCATTTTTAGATTCACCAATAAAATGCCAAATCAAAGATAGTAACATGACTAGTAATCATATCCGAGCCAAGAAGACATACCCAAGGTCCTGAAAATGAAAACTTATAACTCTACCCATTATACCGTTCGCGAACGCAGTCCATGTCTCATTCGGGAAGCACAATCTTTCTCAGCCTTAAAAACCCCTTCGCGAAGCAGTGCCCAGTCTGCAAACATGATGAATAGTGTTTTGGCCTACTTGAATATGATTACCCTCTTGCGAACGCGGAGGCGAAACGCCTCACAACACCGGCCTGCTGTCACATCTCAATTCTCACAATAGGTCATAATGGCGCCCAGCGTTTCCATTAGGCACGCTAATAATTTAATCAACACGATAATCAGCAGTTCATAATACATTTTAAAATAATGGTGAAAAACTAAGGGAAATTGCTCTGTTTAAAATTAGAATATGATAAGAGTACGATACTGATCATTTCTGTAACTATGCCGATCCAAGCCACTACTAAACTAACCCAACTTCTTCAGATTTTCTCTTGGCTTGCTTTCAAATTAACACCTCTCTACGCTAGCACACAATGTATCCCATTTAACACTCATCCCGAATGACCCTGAATTGCAAGACCATGTCGCCTCAATAACTATAAGCCATTTCATACTCCCCTCATGCACTCAATAGTATCTCTAAATAATACACCCTTCTGAAAAGATATTCTACGAATATGAAGTTGTTTCTTCCATCTTTCTAACACCACACCATGGACCCTATGATGACATATAAATACTCCAACTCTCTTTTACACTTCGTTGCAAACTCAATCCTTAGCCACACAACAAACCCGAAAATCCTTAAGCACCACACTTTAATTCTTGAACCCAGTAAAACTATTATTGAGAGTAGGCCACTCTAAGATAGACAAGATTATATAATCAAACAACTAGTGCTATGTTAGCAATAATCCTTCTTCTGAAGCCATCAGTGCCACAACACATAAGTAAACACCTTTCAATTCACACCAACACTATGTGATAACAATGTGAGAAACATCACAATACACCGTTGGAAACACCAACACTGGAGTAAAAATATTGAACACCCCTCCACAAGGTGATGATAGTAGCCCTCACACATATAAAGGGAAAAACATCTTGTACCACATCTATAGCTTCTCCACAACTTGTCGGTTCCTAATTGATATCAAATGACACTGCGTAAAAATGAGTAGGAAGGAACTGAAGATATAAGCTTCAACAAAAATTAAATCGCACGACAAGGATCAAGAGAGGGAAGTTCTCCTAACAGTCATGTCGCCTCTCGAAGGTTATTACAAACGTCTCTTTACTGATTCGCAAGACTCTACTAGACTTGATCGTGACTCGTGAGGCATAAGTAAACTTAGTGCCCTGATTCCATGTTGTCAAGACATAATTCCCACCATAGGCTATGATAGTGCCCAACATTGGCGTTAGGCAAGTCAACAATTTGATCAACACAACAATTAGCAATTCATAACATATTTGAAAACAATGATGAAATGATTAGGCAAAATTGATGTGTTTTTATTGAAAATACTAAGATGTTCAAAATTAGAATATGACCACTATGCAATACCGAATGTCGTAACATAAATACATTGGATATCAATAGTCTAAGTTCCCAAAACTCAATATCACAAGTGTACGAACATCTACTAGAATATACAATACTAGTACAACAACTGTCTAGAATAAAAATTAGACAAAATGCAATAATGAATAGGAATGGGACTCCTTGTACTGCGAAGTGCATCTCACCTCAAGTCTCATAAGAAATTGCACCTACGCACCTATGTGACCACTAAATATACCTACCTCAGTACCTGAACTATTAGTATAGAAGTGTAATATAGATGTGTACTGATGCGCGGCTAGAATTCATGGTTTAACATGTTATATGCCCTACATTTTATGTGCGTTAATGATAAAAATACACTTTTTATGTGCATAATAGAGTCTATTTAATGTGTAGGTGAATTGGAGATGGAAACGGAGCTAAATGGATGCAAATACATCGAAAATACACTCAAGAGGCGAGGAGGGGTGCACCGGTCTATAGCCAAACGCCTGGCCCTGCCTGGCGTTAGCCAGCCATTAGAGTCCAAACACTAGCCCTAGCCTGGCATTAGCCAGGCGTAACAGCCCAAATGCCAGCCTTAGCCTGACGTTAACCAGGCGCCAGGGCTCAAATGCCAGGCCCCTGTTTCGGTCAATTCCGAGTTTTGACGAGCTTAAGTGTTTCACGGTTGGAATAGAAGTCTTCAACACGTTTAGGGTTTGTCCTACACATATAAATAGACCCCTAAAACACAACTTAACGAGGATTTTGGTAGGATTGGAAGGCAGACGGAGGATTTGAAGAGAGAAAACCATTGAAGTGACAAAAACATTGATTTTTACATCTTTTATTCATTACTTTGTAGTTCAAGTATGCAAGTTATTTTGAGTTTGATTCTTATGAACATGTCTAGCTAACTTCTTTAATCTAGGGTTTTGTTAGAACCCGTTTTGGATGAAATTGTTGTGATATTAATATATTTTGGTTGATTAATATCTATTTGTTCAACTACATTCTTGTTGTAGTTGATTGAAAGGGCCTTTAATTAGCTGTGCCTCTTTATTATGTATCTTCTATCGAGAGAGTGCATATTTAGGTAGTTGTTTGAACAACATCACTCCCGGAGTATAGATGAAAGTCATAACCGAGGGTGTAGAGGTTNATGATTGATAGAGACGATTAATTAAACTATAAGAAATATCCGAGAAAGAATTCACCAACAGGGGAAACCAAACCTTAGACCTTTATTATGATTATTTACAACACATTGTTAGTAATTGCTAGTTTGTTATTATTGTCAGTAGAATTAGTAAAACATCACCAAGTTATATTAAAAAGTCTTGAGATAATTGATTGAGTAAAAGTTGCGTATTCTGACGAATTAATTGATACGTAAATTCCCTGTGGGATCGACTCTGGGCGTAATACCCCGGATTATATTTGCAACGACCGCTTAGTCTTTTATTAGACATAGTTGAGTGTGATCAAATTTTGGCGCCGTTGCCGGGAATTAACAGTATTATCAATTGAGTTGGAAGAAATACAAAATTCTGAAATATAGTCAATTTTCTTCAAATTTTCGTTTTCACATTGAAAGTTTAACGTTTGCTATGGTGTTGTAGGTGCATGCCTAGAAACTCATCGAGGACTGGTGAAGTAATTGAAGCCTTATCAGACCCCGAGAAAGTTTTCAGGACCATAAACCGGACCAACCGGAAAAGCAAACATCAACCACAAATTGAACAAATTGAAACCGACATGGAAGATGCACATAACCGGAACAATCATGGGGATGATGTGGTAGACCCAGTCGCTCAAATAGGGGCAGAGGCTCCTTTATATGACTGGGCACAACCCACAGCTGAGAATTTGGCCACGGCGATATTGGTTCCTCAAATACAGGCCGAGTCCTTTCAGATAACAAATAATATGTTGCACTTATTGCAGAACAAAGGGCTATTCTCAGGGTCATACATTGAAGACCCCCAGCAGCATTTAAAAAACTTCCTGTCAATTTGCAAAACTCAAGGGCACCCATACGTCACTCAGGAGGCAATAAAACTATTGTTGTTTCCATTCTCAGTAACTGGTTATGCCCATACTTGGCTATACTCACTCCCCATAAATTCCATTACCACATGGGAGGAGTTAGTTAAGCAATTGGTGAACAAGTTTCACCCACCTAAAATGACTGCCCAACAAATCGATGAGATCTTAAGCTTCCGACAGAAACCAGCCGAAACCTTACAAGATACATGGGAGCGATTTAAGGGTATGTTAGTTATCTGTCCACATCATGGTATTCCAGATCAAATGTTGGGGCAGCGTTTCTATATGGGTTTGGCAGATATGGTTAAAGTAAATGTTGATGCTTCTGCTGGTGGAGCATTCCTGAGCAAAACGTGGAGAGAGAGTCAAATCCTACTTGATAAAATGGCACAGAATTCAGGATGGACAACAAGGAATGCACCCATTACTCTTGTAGTTCATTCAGTGCCATTCGATCCATCAAATACCATTGCAGAGAACGTGGCCACCTTGATAACACAAATGAGTATACTTACAAAGAAGGTGGAAGAATCGGGGCAAAAACAGCTGGTACACATTGCTGACACATCCAATGGTGGCTTATGCACATCATGCATTAGTCAACCACTTGGTAACCACTGGAATGCAGCATGTGATAACCCTCCTCATCCAGAAAATATGAATTATGAACGTCAGAGACAAGGGGGACAAAACTGGGGTCAACAAGTTCAACCGTATAAGCCTCCTCACCAACAACAGAATAGTGGTAATATGGGTGTCATGAGACCACAAGGTAATGCATCACCATATCAAAGACCGTACGGTTATAACCATCAAAACCAGCAACAATCATACTACCCTCCTCAGCATCAACAGGGGGGAAGACAAGAAGATGGGTTTTCACGGTTGGAAGCTATGATGCAGCAAGTGATTGGGTCAAATACTAAAATCAGTGAGAGAGTAGATGCACATGATGCAGCTATTAAAAATATTGAAGTACAGTTGGGGAAGATTTCAAATACAGTTAAAAATCGTCCTCATGGAACTTTACCTACTGATACTCAGGTGAATCCAAGGGACCAGGGCCCAAAACAATTAATGGCAGTGACCCTCCACAATGGCAGAGACTTGTACCTAAAACAAGAAAGAAGGCATAAAAGTATACAGACAAACACATTAGTACAGGTTCCTAATGAAATTGATGACTCTACCCCATTGAGTACGGGCACAGTACAACCAGCTGAAAGTGAAGTTAATAAACAAGGCGAAGCTGAGAAAGAACTTGAGGAAATTCCAGAGCCAGCAGTTGAGGTAGTAGTGGAAAAGGAAAAAGAACAGGTAACAGAAAAGAAAAGAGCACCAGCTCCATTCCCCCAAAGGTTAGCAAAATATCAGAAGGATGAGCAGTATAAGAAATTCTTGGACATGCTAAAACAGATACAGGTAAATATTCCATTGATAGATGCATTGAAGGAAATGCCTGGCTATGCTAAAATGATGAAGGACTTAATGTCCAGAAAATTTGATTTCTAAGACCTGGATATTGTCACTCTTACTCAGACTTGTCGTGCAGTGGTGGCACGTCCTATTGCTGAAAAGTTGGCTGACCCAGGGAGTTTTAAATTTCCTTGTACTATTGGCAACTTCTCTTTCGCCAAAGCCCTATGTGACTTAGGAGCCAGCATTAATCTAATGTCACTGGCTATATACAAGAGACTGGGGATTGGTAGAGCCAGGCCTACTTCCATGCTGCTGCAACTTGCTGATAGAACGGTAAAGAGACCGTCAAGTATTCTAGACGATGTGTTAGAGCAAGTGGGGAAATTTGTATTCCCTGCTGACTTTGTGATCCTAGACTGCCGAGTAGATGGGGAAATTCCCATAATCTTGGGAAGGCCATTTTTATCCACAGGCAGAGCACTCATCGATTGTGAGACTAGTGAGCTTAAGATGAGGCTGAATAATGAAGAAATCACATTCAACGTGCAGAATTCTATGAGGCGACCCAGTGAGTTCGCTAATTTCTCTCTTATCGATGTCGTGAACGTGATACTGGAAGAAGATGATGCAGCCTTAAATGTTGGGGATCCTTTGGCTGCATGTTTAATGAACTTAGATGATATGAACGGGGAGAAATTAGCAGAATGGGTATTAGCATTGGAAGGAAAAGAGACATGGTTGCGGGTTCATGAAATGGAACCATTACACTTGGAAAAGAGAGATAACCACCAGCCAAGCCCTCAGTTGAAGTACCACCCAAATTAGAGCTGAAGCCTTTACCAGCGC